>PVHY01002952.1:0-116293 GCA_004024945.1 Uropsilus gracilis | reverse complement strand
AAAAAAAATAAATAAAATGCAAAAAAAATGGGCAACAACAAGTGCTGGCGTGGATGTGGAGAAAAAGAAACACTTTTACACTGCTGGGGGGAATGCAAACTGGTCCAGCCACTATGGAAAGCTGTGTGGAAGACCTTCAAACTACTGAAAAAGGAATTACCATTAGATCCAGCCATTCCACTTTTGGGAATCTACCCAAAGGCTACCAAAACACTACTTCAAAAGGACACCTGTACTTGGATGTGAAATGGACTTTACAGACATGCCTTAACCTTTTCCACAATTCCTCTTCTGTGATTTCAAATCTTCTCCAGAGATTTAATTTCAAGCATGTGTGGTAATACTGTGTACTTGTTGGCACTACTACTAAAGGCAGGTTAGGGGCTAAATCATGGCCAGAGACTCTCTGGTATGCTCTCCCTAATGTGTTGTAAATTGTTGGACATCTTTGATTTTCCAGTTCTGCAGTACTTGTGTAAGACTTGTGTGTTCAAATGGTTGTTTTCTTGGTTCACATTGGAAATTGACAACTATTTTGGTACTTAACAGTTGACGATAAAGAAATAATCAGCATGATAGGAGTCTTTGAAATGCCATGTGCATCCTACTCTCTACCAAGCCCTGCTGGGCAGGGTAGTCTGTGGAATTCCTGGCATATTAAACACAAGGGAGAAAGGGCGTTATCTACTACGGCTTTAGCCGTATGTCGGAAATACATGTTTTTAAATGAATTTCATAAAATATTAATGTAATCTACCAAACAGCAGGGTGGTGAGCATATCTGTCAGAAGTTATATTTATCCTGTGAGTTTGTTTTCTGTCTTCATTTCTTCGTAGACAGTACATGGAGACAGACGCTTCTTTCTTGGAGTGGTGGAATTTGTTTAATGAACTAACATTTCTGTAATCTGTGCTAAGGTAGAGTTGTGGGTTGCGGAGCTGTATGAATAGCAATGAGGAGGCAGGTGGAACTGTCAGAGGAAGACAAACATTTCAATTTCAATAGGAGGGGGAAAGTAGATGGAATGGTTTAGTTGGCACACAATCTAATCTGATATTTTTCTACTGAAAATTAAGTATATAAATGGGTGAGATGATGTTAACAATTTTTCTGATATCTTCTATGCAAAGAATCAAGTCTTCCAAAGACATAAAGACCATTCTTCACCACAGTGGTCCTACCCCACAGCATAGAAACACGAGGTATCCCAGGTCTTAAGTTCTCCAAGCTGGAAAAGAAGACCTAGACCTCCCGCCCACCCCCTATCTGGAGTCTTGGAGGAGGCCATTCCAAGTGTTTATGGAATGTGGGAGTGGATGTCTGAATAAGTGTATCTATTGGTATGCATCTGCATGTATGGAAGAAAGGAAATGTACACTCTCGGGACAGCCACCTCATGCCAAAAGCTTTCATATCTTCTCTGATGCTTCATCCTTTGAGCTAAAGGTCATTAATTACCGCACTTAGATGAAAAATGAAATGGAGGCACACAGATACTAAGAAAACCCTCCTTGAGCTCATGCAATTGGTGCATTGTGAGAAAGAGTAGCTAGGAGAGCCACAAGGAAGGAGAGAGGAGGAGGGCAGGGATGAGGGGTGGGAAGGGGTGTGTGCGGTCTTATGTGCCTATTGTGTGAGATGACATTTGAGAGCTAAAAGTAAATTTCTTTTTAGAAAAATTGAAATGATCTTAGAAGAAATTTCTTTCTTCCCAAGCGTGTCTACAGTCTTGCCATGTTAGCATGGCAGATATGTGGGAGGATGGGAGATGCCCTAGCTCTCTTGGGCTGGCTTTACATGAGCGATGCCCATGTGTCATTTGCCAGACTCTATCACACTGGGCCTGTTGTACCTAAAGTCCTGCTCCTGCTGGAGCTGCCGATTCTTCTCACTCTTTAGCTCCAACAGCCACCCAGGAGCCACGCTGAGGACATGTTGACAAGCACTGCCCTCTTGACTGCAGGGTGAACAGGATGAAGGTTTTGAGAGTAGCGCTTGCACCTGCAGCTACAACTGCCCCCGTGTTAGCAGAGCGCTAATGCAAGCTTGTTTGCAGTGCACTGTGTGTGCCGTGTGTGCAGAGCCCAGGCATGAGAACTGGGGAAAAAGGCTACAGAGCACTCCCTTCTCCTAATGAACTTGCATTTTGATGTAGAGACAAACAATACTTATTTGTGTTTGTTTGTTGTTTCCAATTTTTTTATTAATCGTTTTGTTGTTTACATATTTATGTACATATGTGTGTATATTACATTATTGTATTCCCTGGGGTTCTCCCCCCATCAAATCACCTGTGAACCCATCTTGATCTTTTGTGCTCATCCCTTCCCTGATTTCTCCCTCCCCTCCTGCTCCCCCTCCCTATCTGCTTGCCCCAGTTCCATTGTTAGCTTATTTTGACTTTTTCTTGGCCTTTTGTTTGTTTTCCTTATATCTCACTTAGAGGTGAGACCATGTGGTTTCTGTTTTTTCTTTCTGACTTATTTCTACTGACATGCTTCCTTCTAGCACTATCCATGTTACCACAAATGTATCATATTTGTCCTTTTTTGATAGCGGTTTGACACAAGAGATAATATTTACATATGAAGTCAGGATGACCTTGAGACCCAGCCAGCAGGATCCTGCCCTGGGCCAGCACCTCAGGGCCCCTGTGCTTTGGAATGCCTCCTCAGTATTTTCTAAATCCCCTTCCAGTGGTGAGGACTAACCAGGCATGCAGTTCCAGCAGGGTGGGTGCCAAGTCCAGAGTGGGTGTTATGTGGATTCTGGGCCTACGAAGCACCTCTCTTGAAATTTTTAAGTGCCCTGCTCCTCCCTGCCAGGGTCTGGGACTGATTAGGGTGGGCAGCATCATCTGAGTAAGAGGTCCTGATCTCAAACTGAACCCATATGGTCCCAGTCTCTGTTTCTCCCCTTTGGGACACTCTTCAGTCCTCTACCCCACATGGGGGTTAGTTGGATGCCCCAAGAAGCTCCAGGGAGCATGCCTGTTGAGTGCTCCCAGTCTTGGCTCCAGGAGCTCCAGCTGACTGGTAGGTCACAGTGTCACATGAAGTATTGCCACGAGAATCATGTTCACAGTGATTTGGGGGTGAATCAAATTGTATAGATTTCTATTTTTTCCCATCCCCCACCCCCACTCGAAATTGCATATATTTTCAGACAAGTCTCACACACAATATTGTTTTGAGGCCCCACCTACCATAGATATATCTACTGTAGATATATTTCTGACTGAAACAAAGCATGATGCAAGGTGAAACAAAATTCATTGGCAACAGGTGTAGAACAGATTTTAAACAGAGTTAAGGTCAAACCAGACTTATCTGAAAGAAGTTCTTCAGGGAAGGTGGGAGTTACACCAGGCCTTGAAGCACAGGGAGAATTTGGGGAGTCTCAAATGATTCCAGGCAGTGAAAACAGCACAATCAAAGGCATAGAGAATAGTTATTTATTGAGCATTTTCGTGCTATGAATGGTGCCAAGCACATTACATTCATGGTTTTGTTTATTCCTCACAGCTCCCTGTACAGTAGAGTGTGTTAGCCTTATTTTGCAAATTAAAAAATGGAGGTTTGCAAGATTCATCCTACTAATAAGCAAATGATCTCCAAAGCCATGTGCTCTGAACACTGCTAAATTGCAACAAGACAGTGAGTGTTACAAGGGAGGCAAGAAGCCTTGACCTAAGGGAGCACAGGGTGTATGTTGGCAACAAGTGGAAGGGCCTTCCATGTCAAAATGAGATGTAAAGATTTAAATAGACACAGTTCAAAAGGAAGAAAGGCCAAAAATAGCCCCTTCCCAGAGGGAAAATGCACAGCTGTAATAGATTTAAAACCTGGTGATGATCATCCCCTGTTTTCGTAAATAGTTTGCCTCTGCCATTGAAAGACTAGTTGTAAAGCTTATATGGTACAGTCTTTTGCCACTTGACCTTGCCTAATGTCATGTACTCTTTTCTCTTTCCTTTCCTTTTTCAGATTTTGATCCCGCTCTTGGAATGATGACTGGAATTCCACCAATAACGCCAATGATGCCGGGCTTAGGGATCGTGCCTCCACCCATTCCGCCAGATATGCCAGTCGTCAAGGAGATCATACACTGTAAAAGCTGCACACTCTTCCCTCCAAACCCAAGTAATATTCTGCTTTGTTTCCATACAAGTCACGATATTTTGGTGTCTAGAAACCCCTTTTTCAATAGAATAGCTGAGGTCTCCATAGATGTATATACATCTAGAAGGTTCAACGCAAGAACAAAAGAAACTATTCTCTTACTAGGCAAGGCTGATTTTAGGCACAGAACAGGTGATTTCTGTGTGTTAGTTTCAGACCAGATGATCAAACATGTTGCTAACGCCACTCATAAGGAACTGAAATGTGTTGGTACAGAAGGAAGCTCCTGACACCAATTGCTCAGTGCTGTCATTTGTCTCTCCTTCTCACTACTGGCCCAAGTGCTGACAATGGCAGAAACAAACCAAGGTGTGAGCCTCCCAGAGGCACATGAGAATGTGCATTTGGTGCTGAGAACCCTCCACTGATACCAGCTATGTACACATCACTCAGACTCCTGCTAGACAGCTGACAGGAGGTGACAGGCAGTGAGGTGAGATTCAACTATTCTGAGGCCAAAGAGGAAGATTGAGACCCAGTCAGACTACTTGCAGCCACCTTGTCAATACAGTTCATGTGGAAATGATCTAGGGGCCTAGCCTGTCAGCATGAATAGGTTTCTTTTTTTTTCTTTTTTTTTTTTTTTTTTTGAGACTAAGTCTTGCTATTTTTGCCCATGGAACCACAGGCTCTTGTTGCCCAGGGTACCACAGACTCAAGCAGTCCCCAGCCTCAGCTTCCCAGGTAGCTGAGATTACAGGCACATGCCACCACGCCCAGCTGTATTTTTTTGGAACTAGGTCTCGCTACAGGCCCTAGGCAGGACTCAAACCACAATTCCTAGCCCAGGCCGCTTCATAGGCTGAAGCTTACAGGCACAAACAACCGTGCCCGGCCTCATGAATAGGTTTCTTCTTAGACTCTTCCAAATAACTGCAAAGATAGGTTGGCCACATTGCGGTGAAACTATAGTAACCAACTTTTTTCTGGATCTGTTTGGAGTTCTGTTTATGTTCAAACCTTTTTCTGGATCTGTTTGGAGTTCTATTTATGTTCAAGGGTCAGAAGCTACTTTTGCACGTTCCCCAAACCTCATTAGAACAGCTCCCATAGTTTCCATGGTGCTGTGTGGTCTACTGAGGGAGCCACCACTATAATGCTTAGAGTAGAGCTTTTAAGGGACACACTCAGGGGTTCAAGCCATAGATCAAATGAACTTGCCTCATGATAAACTTGAACTCGGTGATCAGCAGGATCCATCTCAAGGAGACCACATTTGGAGAAGAGTTGACATGTCACAGAGACATTAGGGAGCAGAGAGTAAAATAGCCCTGCTAGATCTTAGCTGCCAGCTAAGTGGTTATTGGTGGATTTGTTCGGTTTCTGGGTGAACGAGCACACTGCTGTACCCTAGTCTCGTATCCTTCCTGCCCATGTCTCTGCAAAGGGACAATGGACTGTTCCCTCCTTTTCCTAATGTGCTTCTTGTGGATTAGAGAAAGCTGTGCACCCATGGTAATATTTGTGGATTAGGCAAAGCTATGCACCCATGGTAATACCATTTTCACTTGAAAAGCTATGACTTTGATGATTACCTATGTACAAATCTGCTTATGAAAAGGTAAAGCCCCACTGATTTAATCATCAGTTTCTTACATAGTCAGCCTGTACTAGGTCTACTTCATCTTGACCAAGTCTAACCTTGCAGGATGGCTCATGACCTGTGATGTCTGAGTCGGGTGCACGTGATAATCTTACAAGATCTTCAGCTTCTAAATTTCTAAAGAGTAACACAGATGATGTGTGCACAGCACATAGACCACATTGTTGAACAGTCTTTAAATGAATGTACAAATACATGGTTTAAAGAGACTCTAACTTTTGTTAGTCTCTAGTAAAAGAAACAGGCATCTCCAAACAAATGTATCTTTCCTTACCCAGCACCTTCTCAGCCCTTGTTGGAAGAGCCACAGTCTAAGAGGGAAACATTTTACCTTCATAGCTCAGTCCTTTCATTCTTCATCTTTGTGTAAAGAATGCATTAATAGAGTAATTAGTGATGGTAAACTGGTAGCATCTGAGAAGGAACATGGCTTAGGAGTTTAATTCAAAATAACACTCCTGACACAGCTTAAAGAAAACTGGTATTCTATGTCCTTCCTGAAACATTAGGCCATTTGCAGGTATAAGAATGACTGAGATCACCAGAGAGATTATACAAATCAAGAATGGAAGATGTCCAAGTAGAGTATCCTGAAGATATCAATACTTCAAACTTCAAAAGAGAAATAGCTTGCAATTCCATATACGCTTAGCAACCAAAGTCCTCTGATAAAAATGAATGGTGAGAGAGCACCCTATTATCCTAGAAGCAACATCCTCTGATTCCCAGGAGTCAAAGACAGGGTACAGGAAGGCTCTCTGAAGCAGAGTCACAGGGTGGCTGTCAGAAATCCTGGCTCTCACTTTATTTTTCATTTTACAATCTCAAAGCAAGGAAACTTTACTTTGTCTTCTGGAACTGGGTTCTATAAAGAGAATTAGGGAAAGTGGGTAAACTGAGAATGAATTCTCCAGCCTTCTGATTATTTCCAGTTAGTTAGGGTTCCATTAAAATCTATCTGACCCCTGCTGATCATCCAGGGGACTTCAGTCCTGGGCTGTCTAATAAAACCAAAGACTTCACAGTATGTAACTTCTGGCAAACCAGTTGAGTGGCCTCCTTTGAAAATCAAGAAAGAAGTCATTTCTAGATCCTCCATGCTGCTCCCTGTCTCACTTCTCAGAGATCAGCAGTAACTCTTATCTTAATGCTGATTGTCCCAATACAACTCCCCATGGTGGATGCTGGATAATTAGAACTGCTAGAAGCTCCTCCTTTTCCATTACCAGAGATTAGAGTACTTTATACTTCCAGTTAGCTTGAATCTTTTTTTTTTTACATGAAAGTTTTCTTTTTCTTCAATGGGCGTGGAGATTGGGGTGTTACAAAAGCTTAGCACATTACCTGATTAATAGTTGGACTTTGAATTTGCTTTCCCATAGTGTTATCATGGCTGTACTTAGATCACTGTATTTCAGTGGGATTAGAAAATCAGGTTCAGAAAACAAAGTGTTTTGAGCTGTTAATTAAAGAATAGTACTATCCATTAAGGAAGATAGTACAGCCTATGTAATTGCTAGGTGGCATACACCTAAATCTCAGCAAATGCTATCAGAGGCTTTCTGCCTTTACCCGAGGAAAATAAATAAATCCCCAGCAATCCTTACACTGCTCTTAGTGGCTTTTATACTTGACTTGGCAGAGTCACCAAAGAATACTGACCACATCTAAATAGGGTGATGAATTCATCACTGAATTTTTATTTTTAGTATATTTTTATTGATTACATAAATATATATATATATATTTTACATCATTGTGTACCCCAAGGTTCTCCCACTACCATGTCATGCGTGAACCATCACTTGATCTCTTTCATCACAGAATTTTTAAAACCCACGAATGTAGTCAGGGGAAAGACCCTTTGTGTCTTCAGTGCGCGTATAACCGTAGCTATACCAGACACCAAGAGTCTCCCAGTGGACAAAGCTAGGCCTAACTAAGCAAACCCAAATAAAATAAAAGGGCGATTATTTGCTTCACAAAATGACTCTATCATTAAATTCCTTCAAATGGTAAACTTCAGAAATCGTTATTCTAAAACAGGATCATAGAAACATTTGATTTGAAAATGTGGCTCTAATTACATAGATGCTCAGATGCTAATTAGGAATGTTCTTTACCTAAATAGTCAATGACTGGGTTGTGTTCCACTCTTAAAACCGTAAGTGTCTTCACAACTCTAGATTCCTCTGTGTGAGACTGACTCCTTCCCAAACCCAGTATCTCTAAATGTCTGAATAAAGCTAGGAGTTGGGAGTTTAGATGCCCAGGTCTTAGCTACCACTCCAGTCTGGTGGGGCATTGGAAAGCCTGAGATTGATAACTAAGAAACCTGGGTTTTGTAATGGCAAAAAAATACTAACACTATGATGACTACTGTGGCTAGGGAACCTATAAAGTCCTAGACATTTACCACATTCTATATAGACAATATATATATAATTATCCTACAATGACTCCTATCAGATAGGGGACAATATCCCTATGTTATAGGTGGGAAGAAAGTTAGTTTCCCAGCGGTTATGTCATTTTCCCAGTAAGTAATTAAGGTGAGGTTTAAATCAGGGTTTTCCTTTTCCAAGTTCATGGTCATGTCCCCTCTCTTTCCACTGTAATAGGAGAAGTTTAGACCAAGTCAGTGGTTTCCAACCCAACATTAGAATTGCCTGAGGATCTGTAAAAAAATATCTCACAGGCTACACCCCCCAACTAATTAAATCAGAGCCCCTGGCGCGGAGCCCAGAATTGTTTGTTTGTTTTTGTTTGATGCCCCAGTTGGTTCTAATGTGCTGCCAGCGTTGATCAGCACTAGAACGCTGATGTCTGGAATTCCTTCCCATTTTAAGAATGCAAAAAATGTAAGTCTCAAGAGATTCTGGACTTTATTTTTCCCCTTTTCCACTAAAACGTAGTCATGGCTACAACATTTCAGATTCTGGTTCTCTTGTTTATCTTCTTTTTCTCTTGTAGTTTCTCCTATGGAACATAATTCAAGACTGTATGTTTTTGAAATTACCAACTTTTTAAAAAATAACAGGAACTTTGTACGTCCCCTGACTCTCTTTGCCTCTTTTATTGACTTAATAGAGGGAAAGACAGCTTCGGGACAAAACCGATTATTCTGAGCTGCACTGGTTAGATAGACAGTGGGTTCAAAGGGAATAAACTACAGGTACTGATATCTAGGGAAGCTTCCACATCATCAGCTTGCCAGCTTGGATAGGAGTCTACTCTACAAAGTGAAACACATTTATTTTTGCATGTGAGCTGTAATCACTGGTTGTCGAGCTCTCCAGATCTGCAGCTGGGAGAATTATTGTTAAGAACTGAATGGAAAGAACGGATTACATCAACTAAATCCTTGCAGATACAAAACCAACACTAGAAAAACCCTTGACCATCATGCTTTGTTTTGTTGGGCTGTGAACTATGGATTTTCCTTGGAAAATGCTTTAAGATACGTATAAATAGCATCAAGGTGCTGGCAGATCAAAGCTTTGTGTATAGAATGAGTGAAAAGAAAGCATATTTTTTAGGCAGAGAGAGAATCATCTCATTAAGTAGGTTTTTAATGATTCCCTATAGCCATATTTATCTCACTTTAGTTAGTAATTTTCTTTCTCTGCTGTCTTTCATACTTCCTTCTAAATGCTGAATGATCATCTCTGAATCTCAGAGATGAGAGCTTTCCAGCGAGGTATTTGAGAAGAGCTCCCTGGTGTCAAAAACCAAACAACATAAAAGGAATGGTTTGTACTCTGGCTGACTTTGTTGACAACTCACTCTGATAGCTATTAATATTTTTGTAGATATACACTCAATCATCAAATTAATCCTGAAACACTTCTTCCAGTGAGCACGAATGCAGTGGATATAGTGACCACAAACCTTGGTTTTGTGGGACCTTGTGCCAGGGACCTGGGTTCTAAGATTTTCTTAAAATAATTCATGAAGTGGGATTTCCCTCCTTGGCCTTCTTCACAATCAAAAATTGGGTGCAGTTGGGGTTCCACAACATTAGTAAAGAACAAAGTTAAAATAAACCTCCAATTGAATGGACAGGTATTTCTGAATCTTTATATAACCTGTAGAAATCACAGTCACCAAACCATTGAGTAAATTTATTTTCAGGTTCATGCAGCCAATTTGCTGTGGAGCAGAGAAATGAACACCTTGGAGGTGACATGCTTCTGTCATTCTTGTACAAAAGTCTGATTGGGATGTCGCACTATCTCTGGGACATGTTAGATTACTGAGAGGTCTGTCCCAAGCAATCATTTTAATTTCAAATGCTTTTTGTACTTACTGTAGATCTTCCACCTCCTGCAACCCGAGAAAGACCACCAGGATGCAAGACAGTATTTGTGGGAGGCCTGCCAGAAAATGGAACTGAGCAGATCATTGTGGAAGTGTTCGAGCAGTGTGGAGAGATCATTGCTATTCGGAAGAGCAAAAAGAACTTTTGTCACATTCGCTTTGCTGAGGAGTACATGGTGGACAAAGCCCTGTACCTGTCGGGTAGGTGTTGAGCGATGCAGGCTGTGCCGGCAGAGATGGGGGATCAGTATATGTGCATCAGTGACCGCTAATGGTGCCCCTGTTTGCCTTTACAGATGTAAAATACATCCACCCAAATTCTCCTTTTAATATCTTCGATCACTCCCATTTGTCTAGGACTGCAAAATTCCATACTGGTATCATCTAAAGGCTTAAATTATCCCCTGTACCTTTCAGCATCCTCTTCCAACCCCTCCCTCACACACCAAGTCCCAACCATGCAGAACTAAATTTAATTCCCAGAATTTGCCATGGTGGGTTATGCCGTTTCTTCTGACCAGAACTAGCTTTTGCATCCTCACCCAGGCACATACATCTTCCAAGCTTAATGCTCCAGCTCAAGCATAACCTCCTCTGGAAAGCTTGGCCTTCTCTCACACACTGTCTTGGTTGGTTTGGGCACCTTTCCTTCCTGCTTCTGCCTCCTAATGTAAAGCCAATAACATGCTAGAACTGTCTCCACATCTGTCTCCCTGCCAGAGTATGAACACATTAGAAGCAAAGATTGTGCCGTACTTAACTTTGAAGGTCCAGAACCTAACACATAGCCTGGCATAAAAGTAAATGCTCAAAAGTAGCTATAGAAGCCAGTTACCAAATCTGTCTCAACAGTGAGGCAGAACGGTAGGGTGCTGAGAATACAGCAAAGTTCCTGCCGTCATGGATATTAGATTCTGGAAATGGCAAAACATGATGCATGTCTTAATAAATAAATATTGGGTAATGGTCAGTGCTACAAAGAAGATAAAAATGGCTAATGTACCTAGGATTATTCAGAAAGCTACACTTCACTAAGCTACACTTCACTAACACTTGAATTGAAACCTGAACAACATGAGGAAGGATGCTCTGTGTGTATCTGGGGGAGGGCATTTCCAAATAAGGAAGAACATGTTAAAGACACTGTGATGAAAATGGACTTGTCCTTTTCAAGCAGAGAACAGGTGAACATGACTGAAGCATGAGAAACGAGAGGTAGTGCAGGTAAACAAAGTCAAAAGTCAGCAGTACCGAGCCATGTATCTTGTACTCTGTGGTAATGAGTTGTTTATACTGGATGCGATGAGAAGCCATGGGAGGATTTTAAGGACTGGAATGACAATCCGATTTATGTTTTAGAAATATCTGATTAAGGGATGAACTGAGGAGTAGAGGCAGTAATAGTGACCGGGAGATAAGTTAGCCAAATGCAGCACTAGTTTAATACAGAAGTGACTTACATACTCTGGCAGTTGGAGGGAGATAATAAGAACTGGTTTGCATTATACCTCTTGTTCATGGTAAGAGTTTAGATATGCTAAAACTGAGGTAAGAAGTTAGAATTTGCATGATTTCTGTTAAGTATTATAAAGAGAAACCCTCTGTGTTTTGGGGGGGAAGTGGTTTCAAGGTAAAGTTTCATGGCTGATAACTCTGTTTTGAATTGTTATTCCATGCGGAGTAGAAAGTGAGGACTTAACGATGACTTCTCTTTTAAGTAATTCTCCCCCGTGAGGAATGGAGCGTTAGCATGCAGTCGCATAGTCATTTATTCAAGAAACATTCTGTGCCAAGCATTGTTCAAGACACACCCGTTGCTGATCATAATAAGAGACTCAAAGTTATAAGTGCTGTAGGTGAAGTTTGAAGAAGGGGTGAATGGACGTTCAGAGGAGAAAGGAAAGAAAATATGTATTTCTGACTCCTCTCTGGGGGTATCAACAAAGGCAGCATTTGGGACAAGCCTTTGACAAAGATAAAGCATTTGCCTATGGACAATGGGGCATAATGCAACATGAACCAAAGTACAAAGGTGGTAAGTGCAAGGAAATAAGGAGTATTGGTTTGTGTATGGGGTAGACGACCTGAAAGGAGGAGAAATATCAGTTGTTAGCATCCTTTTAAAGGCATAACAATTTGATCTTTATGACTCAGGTAATGGAGGATAGTTGAAGACATTTTTAAACAAGGAAGATGATTGTTTCTGAAAGATTAATCTGACAACTCCATAAAAATGAATGGAGAGATGAGAAAAGGAGAGATGAGAAAGGGTGAGAGGAAATCAGAAGCCTGTTGTATAACAGACCAGAGAAAAGGTAGTGAGAGTTTTAAAATGTAGGCTGGTAACAAGGGAAGAGAGGAGGCAGATGTAGAATACTCATATTACATGTTCTAAGTGCTGCAAAATCTAACTACTGATGATTCGACAGCCCTTAGCAATAACCACACTCCACACTAGACTGTTTTAACGAGGTCTTGAAAAACCCTGAACAGTTGTGTATAAAAGACAACAGTGCTGGTCAGGTGGCATCCATCTAAACATCTCTGAAATCAGTTCTCCAGTAACAACCACCTCCTGGAAAGATTCTCAGGGCTGCCAAAAGAAAGGCAATTGTAATCAGTGGCATGAAAGCAACTATATTTTTGCTCTTTAAATTTGAACCTACCAGCTGGCAGTTCACAAGTGCCAGAAATCTTCTGAATTGGATAGCTGTTCTCCCACACTGTAAGAGAAAGAGGTCAAAGCAAACAAAGATCTTCTAGAAAAGGGGCTAGAAAATGAAGGAATAATCTTTTTTCTATTAGAGTTGGAAAACTTTTGGAATCTTGCCTGTTTCCCAGTGTACCAAGTTCATAGCATCACAACATCTTTGGTGTGTTTGCATGGAACTCTTGGATTATTCTCTTATTTGACCTCTCCAAGACACTTGGATGAGGGACAAGATTGTCATTAATAGCCTTGTTTTCTGATGATTCAACTAGTGTTATCACAATTAAAAATAATACAATAAAAATTTTTAAAAAAACAAAAATGAAAGTGTATTGTAAATTGTAAAGCAATATTGCTTGTGAAATTTTATTCTTTCTCTTTCTAAAAAATGGGTGGCACTTTTAGTGTTATTGGACTTTATTCTTCATAACAATTTTATTGAAGTATAATAATTGACATGCCATAAATTTCACATATTTCAAAAATACAATTTTGATATTATTTGATGCACATGTACAGCTGTTAAATCACCACCACAATCAAAATAATAAATATATTGACTACCCTCACAAGCCTCTTTCATACCCCTTTTGTAATCTGTTCCTCCTACCCCTGTCCACTTCTCTCCTGAGGCAAACACAGACCTATTTTCTATCAGAATAGTGTGTGTTTCTAGAATTTCATACAAGTGGAATCGTACATTATGTATGGACTTGTTTCCCTTAGATAGATCCAGTTTGATACCATTTTCCCTGTGCTTGAATTTCCTTTAACTTTTTTTCTTTTTTGTATTGCAAAGGTGCTAATGATGAATTTTTTCAGCATTTGTGTGTATCATCAAAAAGAATTTCTCTTTCCATTCTTTTTGAAACTCAAATTCTCTGGATATAGTATTCTAGGTTGACATCTTAGATGTTGCTCCACCACCTTCTCCTGGCTTGCATTGTTTTTAATAAGAAATATGATGTTATCTTTATTTCTTTTATCCCTGTACATAATATGTCTTTTCTCTATGGCAGCCTTTAAGATGTTATTTTTATTTCTAGTGTTGAGCAATTTGATTATGATATACCCTAGTGTAGTTTCTTTCATGTTTCTTCTGCTTGAGGTTCACTGAATTCCTTAGATCTCTAAGCATTCATCAAACTTGGAAAATTTTTTGCCTTTATTTAATCTTCAAATATTCCCTTCCTTTCCTCCAGTCAGGGTTCTGATTAGGCATATGTGTGTACCTGTATGTATATGTGTACACATGTATATATGTATCATATATATGTGATCTCTTGTCCCATAGCTCACCATTGGTGCTCTGTTCATATTGTCCATCTTTTTTTCATTTCTGTATTTCATTTTGAGTAGTTTCTATCATCGTGTCCTCAAGTATATTAATCTTCTATAATGTCAGATCTGATTCTGGCTCTTTTTTATATCTTTTGTGTTTCTACTTAATATATTTAATTTTTCATTAGCTTCCCAGGCATATATAATGCACTGATAATTATCATTGTCCTTATCTAATAATTGTATTATCTGTATTACCTTGGGTTCTATTTTTATTGACTTTGTTATCTTTATTTTGATTTACCTACTTCTTTGTATCTTGGATAATTTTTATTAGATATCAGACAGTATGAATTTTACTTTATTGGGTACCAGATATTTTTCATTACTATAAAAATTCTTGAACTTTATTCTGGGATGCAGTCAAGTAACTTAAGGGGGAAAGTAATCTTTTTGAGTCTTATTTTTTAACCTTATCAACAAAACCAGAGCAGGGCACATCATAACCTAGTCTAGGGTCTAGGTTAAATTTTCTCCACTAATTGAGGCAAAACACTTATGATTACCCAGTACTCTGTAAATTTTAAGGGTTTTCTGCTCTGATTGGTGGCAAGAGGAATAATTCCAAGTTCTGTGTGAGTTCTAGGTTTGTACCTATAATGCCTATGCAGTTTCCATGCATAAATATGGACATTAATACTCAAATAAGCAATAATGGAGGAATAAATTCAGGTCGCTGAAGTTCTTTCTCTGTGTGGCTTTCTTCTCTCCAGTACTCTGCCTTATGAACTCTGTCTCCCATAGATAGTCTCCTCAGAGCCCCAGTTTGTTTGCCTCAAGTGACAAATTGCCATGTTTTTCCTGAATTCACCTCCCAGTGCTAAGGCCTGAAAACTCTCTCTAGGAAGTAAACTGGGGAAATAAATAGGGATCACTTCATTTGGCTCTTGTCTCTCAATTGTTGTCTTCATGGCCTTATGTCCAATTTCTTAACAAAAAGCATTTTTATTCTATTTTGACCATATTCTTAAAGTTTGTGCTGAGAATGAAATGAGATAAATGGTGTGTAGACAGTTATCTCAGCTCCTAAAACTTAAAAAGTTAATAAAACCTTAAAATTTCCCCCACTTTTTGTTAAGACATATCTTTTAGCTGGTATAAAAAGGGGAGGTAGGGACTTATATCCCCAATGCTGGGTCCATTACAAGCACACCCACTCTTTTTTTAAGGACCCAAATTATATCGCCTGGATCATATATAAACCACTACCCATCACATCTATTTTTTTCCCAGAAAAAAAAAACAAACATCAAGGGTCACCAAATACATTGAGGAAACAATCTTAGGGATTTAAATGCCAAACTGAGACATTTAAATTGTATTAAAGTTCTGTGTGATGGTATGACTGTCATTGAAGTTATCCAAAGACACCATAGTTTGGGTCTGCCTTTTGATTCTTCCCAGCCTTTGATGCTATATAAGACCCATCTTTGATATTATTACCCAGAGAGCCTCCTCAGCCAGAAGTACGGTCACAAGACTGACCAAACCCATAGGCTAGTCAGCTATTATCAGAAATGAGACTCTATTGACAGTTTGCCATGCTAGTATTTGGGAGAAAGTTTGGGAATGTGTGGTCACTTGAAACTGCTGCAAGCACCTCTGACAAGATAAACTTGGACAGGAACTTACAGTTGCTCATTCACAGGGCTGACTTGTACGCCTTTCTCTCTTCCCCCTGTGCATTTTAGGTTACCGCATCCGCCTGGGCTCCAGCACTGACAAGAAGGACACGGGAAGGCTCCATGTTGATTTTGCACAGGCTCGAGATGACCTGTATGAGTGGGAGTGCAAACAGCGTATGCTAGCAAGAGAGGAGCGTCATCGTAGAAGGATGGAGGAGGAAAGATTGCGCCCACCATCCCCACCCCCAGTGGTCCATTATTCAGATCATGAATGCAGCATTGTTGCTGAAAAGCTAAAAGGTATAGAAGGCATTTAAACTTTGTGATGAAAATAGCTCCTTTTTAGAAAAATTTAATGAACATATTTATTTTTTAATTTAAATAATTTATATATATATATATATTTCACATCTTTGTATTCCCGGGGGTTGTGTTATTTTATAGACATCCTTTGAATTTCCACGAACAGATCCTGGGGATTTCTTTTTGTTGGAGCCTTACAGATAGAAAGATGTACCTAGTAACTGGAGAACCAGAAAATGTATCTGTTTCATCCGTGTCTCTGCTCTGTTGCTGTCTCAGGGAATGGCATCTTTCTTTCCAAGCAGTAGGTAACTGGTAGGAAACATGCTTTACCCAATTTTCCACATCAGAGATTTTTAGCTGTGATCCATGACTTAGGGCCTGTAAGCACTACCTTTTCTAGTAGATACAAGTTAGTTTTAAATTCAAAATCAACGTGAATTGGAATAACAGAACTTCATAGTATGCCAGAAAACTCTGGAAAAGAATCCTCATTTCACAGATGAGAAAACAGAAGTTTAGAGACTGTTCAGAGACTATTCAGAGTGAAATCATCTTAGATTACACAAAGATTTAGTGACCAGCAGCTAACAGATGTTTTTAATCACTTTAAATGGGCAACTTCACACAACTATGGCGATTTCTAGACATTGATAAATTAGGCTGATCTCTCTTTAGTCTTGATTCCTTTTCCCCTTGCTTGACTCTTAGAGCCGTTTTGCTACTTTAACATTAGTTGCCCTGCCTGATTGCCTACATTATAACTCACATCCAGTCTTTTTCATTCTGAGTATATATTTGATTTCATTGAATGAGTGTTAGTGTCCCATTCATCATACTGGTGGCACCAAGCCGATGCTAGAGCATGCCTTTCCAACTTTCTGTGTCCACACTTAAAGATTCTTTCCTAAGTCCACCTTCCAAATAGATCTCACTTACCAAGCTTGTCTTTACCATAGAGCTTCAGGGATTCACACATTTAAGAAATCTTTTGTTTGATTTTTGTCTTCATGAAGAGAAGAGTAGAAAACAGGGTCCAAATTAAGACAAAGAAATCACATCCCTGTAGACAAATTGGAAAGGCAGAAAGCATTGGCAAGATGCTAGTTCCAAGTCTTACCTATTCCATGCTACCAAACAGGTCAGTTTGAATGTTTTTAAAAAATGAATTTTTTTTTAAAAATTGCTCATATGGACCTGAAGGAAAGCAAAAAGTGAACATCAACATATCAATAAAATGAAACAAAAAGCTGCTCTAATTGGGAGGCCAACCTCTCATAGGCACTCCTCAACAATATTGCAGATTCTGTTCCAGACCACCCGAGTAAAGTGAATGTTGCAATAAAGTGACCCCACAAGAATTTTTCCCAGTGCATATCACAGTTACATTTAAACTCTCTACCCTGCTAAAGCAGAGTGTAAAGGTGCTTATATAAAGCTTTATAAGTCCAGCATTATAGCTTTAAAAATGTACAGACCTTCATTTAGAAATTATTGTGTTGCTAAAAAAGTGAAAAAGAAAGTGAGCACATGCTGTTGGAAAATGACACTGATGGACTGCCTGGACAGAGTTCCACAGACCTTCCGTGTGTCAAAAGCATAATATCTAAGCACACAATAAAAAGGTGTGTCTGTAGATGTGTGCGCTAAAAACAGCCAAGAGGCATGAAGTTCTAATTGCAGTGAAACATATTTCCACTGGACATAAGAGTTTCCAACCTGAGAGGATATAGATCTAGAACAGGCCTTGAATGGTCTGCTAATGAACTTTCCCTCTCAGGAGTTTTTAACAACAAGACAGATCTGTAAGTGGCTGTCTCAGAAAACTGAGCTTGAAACTTGGGAAGAGCTGTGCTACTATTTAAACATCAGAGAATAACTTCTAACTAGCTGCAGAATTCTACTTCAAGGGTTCCTCAGGCAAGAGGAACAGGATGTGGAGAAATGTCAAAATAGAATGAATTACATCAAAACAGATTGTGACTGGAACTGAGTAGAAAGCCCAGAGCTGTGGATTGAATGCAGGAGTGATGTTATAAAAGGTCATAGATGTTAAGTGTTTAATACCCATTTAACTCTTTCTTCAGGCTCCATCCAGCACTATAGCTTCATGGACCCAGCATAAACTGACCGTCAAATTCAAGTTAGACTCGAGACTCCTCTACTTTTTATTATTTAAAAAAATAGGATTGTAGCATTCTAAAAATCTCTTGTTGCTGATTCAGATGCTACAAACATACACCCTCAGAGAGATTAAGAAGTTTGCAAGACGTGGAAACTCCATCAATAAAGAAATCTTTTTTTTCTTTAAGGAAAGAAGAAGCGGTTTCGTTTCTGGGCTGGGAAATTCTTCCCAGATTACAGGCAATCTGAGTACTTCTTGAGGTTTCTGTTCTTCCGGGCAGTCCGCTTGCTACCTGTTGCCAGCGTGGGCAGCGAGCATACTTGACACCTCCGTTGCCACCATTCATTTCATAGCCCTCCCCCCCCCCCTTAAATCTGCCGGGCCTCATCGCCCACAGGTTGAAGAAATAGATTGAGATTTGGTTGGTTTTGAAGATTCTAAACAAATTTTCCTTTCCAGATGATTCCAAATTTTCCGAAGCCGTACAGACTCTGCTCACCTGGATTGAGCGAGGAGAGGTGAACCGCCGCAGCGCTAACAACTTCTACTCGATGATCCAGTCCGCCAATAGCCACATCCGCCGCCTGGTCAACGAGAAAGCAGCGCATGAGAAAGACATGGAAGAAGCGAAGGAGAAGTTCAAGCAAGCCCTTTCTGGAATTCTCATTCAATGTGAGAATAGACATATTTATTCCGTAAAACCTAACTCTCCGGGCATGAGGGTGCTACTGGAAGTGGGAGGACAGTCCATCGCATAGTCACTGCTTTTTTCCACCCGAGCCCCAGCCTACAGAGCCTCTGTGTCAGGGGCCAGGGTCCCCTCTTAACTGCGGTGTGTCCCCAAATGCCCATACTCCGGTTTCACAGGCTATGTGGGGTTCCACTTTCTCTGACGTAGGGACTTTGGCTCTTTGGAAACACTGACCCCGAGGCCCAGTGCTGTAGTTTCACTGTTGTTCATTCTCAGAGTGATCGTCAGGCAGCCGCAGGTCCCAGTGAAGAGATAAGGACCTCGTCTCTGAAGGCAGAATGTAGCATGAGCCCTGGCAAGCGCCTTTGCTCAGCTTTGCAGCGTTGTCATCGTGTACTGATTTTTAGGTGGTCCATTTTAATGATAAATGGTATTGTGCCGCCCAGGGTGATTGGATAAAAACCAAATTTGCTACTTGTGCCTTTGTTCTTAGTCTCCCTTTGTTGATGTTTCCTTTGCTGGATGTCACAGACACTGGGACGAAATGGGGAACTACTTCAGTGGCTGTTTTCCAAAAGAACTACCCATCCAAATTCTCTTAATGAGACAGATAAGAAAACTGTTCAAGTTCTTTTTTTCTTTCACCATAGTATAAAACTTTTTCTGTTTGTCATTTGAATAAGATAACTGTATCTACCTAAAGAATACAGGTACAAGCCGGGCACGGTGGCTCGTGTCTGTAAGCTTCAGCCTATGAAGCAGCCGGGGCTAGGGATCGCGGTTCGAGTCCCGCCTGGGTCCCGTAGCGAGACCTAGTTCCAAAAAAAATAGCCGGGCGCGGTAGCGTGCGCCTGTCATCCCAGCTACCTGGGAAGCTGAGGCTGGGGATTGCTTGAGTCCGTGGTACCCCGGGCAACGAGAGCCTGCGGTTCCACGGGCAAAAATAGTGAGACCCAGTCTCAAAAAAAAACCAAAAAAAACAAAACCAAAAAAAATTACAGGTACATTTTATGATTTTGCTTTTAAACTCTGGCCCACGATGTGCATATTTGACTTTCCAGACTTGATTCATACTTGGAATTAAGGAGTAGTTTTATTTTCCATTTTTATTTTGAAAGTATAGATGGGTGTAGAACCCTGGAGGACAAAACACATGTGTTTAGGACTTCAGAGTAAATGGAAAAAGAGAGCAGCAAACATCACGAGACTACACAGCCCTAAATCATTTGTAAAGAAGTTTCTCTTCTGAGTTGTTATCTCAAGCCCCCAGATAGTTGTACACATTTCCCTATTTGACACTTTACGAAACCCTGAAAAATACTCCATTGGACAATCCTCGCGCAGTAACATCCAGCAAACATACTTCTCCAGTCACCCTACTCAGGTCCGCTTAAAATACATTCCATCCATCTCAGGCTTAATTTGATGCTTCTGGTTAAACATAACTCGGAACAGGAGAAGGTTGGATTCTGTTGAAGCATCCAGCCTCAACGGGGAGGCCAAGTTTAGGGAAAGATGCCAGTGGCCAAGGAGTAGGTACCATGCAGGGTGAACAGTACTAAGTCACATTCACCACCGCCCTTGTTGTTCCTACCTCTTAAATACCCACTGTCTGTATTAAAACTTCAGTCAGCAGGTCACGCCCTGCCCTCCTGAGTTCCTTTCCTTCTGTATATTGACGTCTCTGCTGTTGAGTCTCCTTTACAACCATGCTGCCCCAAAGTGCATAACCATTCTGAAGCACACCCACAGCCTAGGGCTGCCATAGTAAGAAGACACAGGCTAATGCTTCTCTTTTCCTTTTCTCCTCTCTTTTGCCCTGGAATACACCCTGTCCTGATTTAACTGCCGACGTGGTGCTGCAGTTGAGCAGATAGTAGCTGTGTACCATTCCGCCTCCAAGCAGAAGGCATGGGACCACTTCACAAAAGCCCAGCGTAAAAACATCAGTGTTTGGTGCAAACAGGCTGAGGTTCGTAACTTCTTACTCTTCGGGGTGGGTGACAGGGGGGAAGGGGGCAAGGAGGAGACAGTTTCTTTCTTTAGCAAGTTATTGATTTGGAGGTTAGCCAGAATTAAATAGTGCCAAGCTCTCATGCGCACAAGGAGGCCCTGATGAAACACTAAGATGTGTTCTATAGCCTGTCACTGTATCCAGACCACCTGCTGCCAGGAGGGTAATAAATGTGCACGTGTGGTCTGGAATACATGCTGCTACATGGAAACCTTAAGTGGTGAAAATGTAGCTGTGATAATTATAAGTTGACTTCTCTAAGCTAGCTAGTCTTGAATACAACAGTAATTACTGACCTGTGTATCTACTGTTAGTAATATTAGGGCTGTCTTACATTTATTGGAGAGTCTTGACAATTGATGCTGGAAGCTGCCTGGTATTGCACAGGAGCATTAAAGCTTCTAAGCTTCTTTTATCAAAGCCATTCAGCCGTCTTTATAGGTGGCAGCTTTAAAGGTATCTGAGGACTCTGATTTCAAGTCATGGTTGACACAAACCTCTCTGTTGGTGCTCAAATGACATTTTTAGCACAATTCTATAATATGTCTGATGCCATTCCATTGCTATTCTGAATCTGAGATTACAAACCAACATGAAAGATTTGTTTTCACTGATTTTCTTTAGAATGGTGTCACAAATACCTCCAGTCCTTCCATTTGTAAGGCCAGCTTCCTTACAACGCGGTACTTCTGATTTTGATATGCAGAAACATTTCCAACTTCGTTTCTGAATTCTTTTCCCATGTGGCAGTGGCCCCATTATATCTATCAATGCAGGTGTCAGCATCCTTAATATGTAAATCATATTTGTAAAGCATTTATATTTTATAAAACACTTTCTCATTGGTTATCCCACCTGGGCAAGCCTCCCTCTAGATGTGGGATAGGGGAGGAATATAAACTCAGAGTCAGACAAGAATCTAAAGCTCAGCTCTGACACCTTCAATCTGTGTGATGTTGAGCAAGTTATTCAGCCTTTCTTGGTCAGATAAGCAGTAGGTTTACAAGATTAAATGATGTAAGACATGCATAGACTGTAAAATGTCAGTGGTAAATAGTACAGAGAATAGAAAGAGGATCCATGTTGTACGGGTGAGGAAACTGAGACACAGAAATGGTACATGAAGGACACAAATCATATAGGTAGTAAGTGGTCAATTCACAACTAGAAATCCTTCTTCCCTGATCTCTGGTGTAAAATGCATTGTGTTCTTGAGTGGGTCATTTAACCATGCAGGCCTTGGTTTCCTAACCTGTAAAACAAAGACAAAGGTCTTTTTGTCATCTATCCTTCATGAGAGTACACGACAAAGTTTGTGAGTTTGTGAGGCAACAATTTGAAAGCCATGAAGAACATGTAGAGAAAAGCATGCCAAACTGTTCATAGATAGTCTCAGCCCTCAGCAAAGGCATCTGGGAGTCACTGAGGAGAAACCCCTGAAAATATAAGCCGAATGCAGGAATAGGGTCATAAAAAGCCAGTGATGATTTGATATTTCTAAAAGAATTAGGAACAAAGGGGGAGCTATTGACTTACTGTAGCACAAAGTGGCTTTAGAATCATAGGGTTTCTGCATGTTTTTGAATCTCAAAACAAACAAGCAAAATTCAGCATTTCACTTACAAACATAGATGACAAAGTCTCTGCTTCTGATACTCTATTATTCACACAATACAGGATGAAATCAGTTTTTGCTCTCAGGGAACTGCAAGGGAACTGATCACAAAAGTGGTCAGATAGGGAGTGGGATTTAGCACCCTAAATTTAATGTATCCAAAGTTTTACTGCAGAAGAACAACTATTGAGAGAAAAATCCTCAATGTTCTTTACCATTGTAAAAAAGTGACAGTAATTCTCTACCTCCCATTCAGTACATATGCACAGGCACCACTCTGGGGGTAGAAGACCACATCTGAACCCCCACTCTCCCCTTTACAGAAAGTCCTGCCAGGGCATTGAGTGTTCAAGCAGATTAGAAGGGATTCTCAGAGTAATTAGAATGCATTTTCAGAAATCCCTAGGAGTTCACTGTTTAAGTGAAAAATATCATTAATCTACTGTGATCAGGACAGTGGTATAAACATTTTAGGAGGACTGTTTTACCTTTTTATGATATCACCTATCAGTTATATGGCCCAGTCGATTTCAAGTAGAGATTTACAAATGTACTCTTCTGTGAAATATTTTTGCATGCCATTTCTACTGAGCCTGTTTCAGCACCAGATACAAATAACGGCATGGGAATGGGGCAAATGTGTCCCTTGTGGACTACACTTCAGCGGCTCAGTCCTCTTCCTGCCTGCACCTATGGCCAAGTTAGGTAGAATACCTTCAAGAGGTAATTGCCACCTTTCATCCATTCCTCCTAAATTTACTTCATCCATTCATTCATCCATTCATTTCCCAAACTTCCCAACAATGAAATTTCCCAATGTAGAGATTTTTGATCCAACTACACAACACAGAAAACAAATACTTAAATAGCAAGCGTTTCAATGATAAGGTTTTCAAACACATTCTCACTTGTTGTGCTGAGGATATGGATGCTGCTGAATGATCCCCAAAAATTTACTTTAGTATGTTACACTAGAACATCTGAGGTTTTCACTCTCTTTTAACCCAGTCATGTATGGCTAGTGCTAGAAGAGTAATGATAAGGACCTACTTTCTTTGTAGCTAAGAAGGGAAATAGGGACCCTAAACTCTTTACCTTCCAGCCTGAAAAAACAGATCTAGCTTCCTCTTAGTTTATTTTACTCTCATTTCATTATCAGCCAAAAATTTTTCTAGCTCTCATTGCTGAAGCATTTTGCTGTATTGATACAAAATTTGCCCAAAAGTCAGTTATATTTTTAGGGATTTTTTTTTCTGAATATGTGAAAGACCTCTAGATAAGCTGCATCACGTAGACACTGAACTTCTCATACTTCTAAAAAGAAATTAAGCTTTCTTGCCCAGATGGAAGCAGAAGGATGCTCTGTAGCTGCTGAGCAGCTCTAGGGCCCATTTGAGCTTCCAAGTAGATCGCCCACCCTGGGACATTTCCCCAAAACTGGACAGTCCCACATCTATGTGGAATTTAGACAAATCAAACAAAAGGACAAGAAACAGTTAAAGCTAACAAATTGACTATAGAAAGGGAACATCCAACAAAGGAGCAAGAAGGAGGGTGTGAAACATAAAGGGAAGGACATAAAGGAAAATGGTGATGAGTCATGGGTAGTATCATGGCAGGAGAAATAGGGGGACTACAGCAATGTAAAATAAATAAGTGAATTAGATTTTTTTAAAAATAAAGACTTGACCAACCGAAAAAAAAATAGAAACAATAATGTTGTGAAATCAGAGTTGGTCTCTCTTATACCCTCAGACAGTTGACTTTTTTGTTAGGCAATGCGAGAGCCACAGGTTTTCCTGATGCAGTAAGTTGTACAATATTCGAATTTGCCAGTGTCAGACCTCATCATAATCACCTTTCCAGTAGCAGCTCTTTGATGATAACTGAAACACAGACTCTTGGGATAGAATGAATTTGTAGAAATGAGCAATTCCTATATTGTTCTCTGTGCAATGCATTTGAATAAAACATTAAAAATCTCTCTCTTGACATAACCCCTTCAAGTTCATTTTCCTCAAGCAAATCATTATTTTCTTCTATTTTAGGTATTGCCCCTGCAGCACATGAGGATGCTATGTTAGTACTTCTATTTTCTATGCCTTCTATTTTTCTGTTACTTCTTAAATCTCCATGATAAGACTGAATAGCTCATTTTTAAAGTACTTTTATTTACCTTTAGTGAGAACTTAACTTGATATAGAAGTCATTATTTTTCCTGGTAAAGGGAATAAATAAGGAGCATATTCGTTGAGCTAGTGATTAGCTATAACATAAATTATTAAGAAGTCCATTTAGAATATTTATAATCCCCCTAAATGGAGGCAGTTTTCACCAGATAGCTTTGACTATTTCCTTTGTTATGGCACAACTGGGGCTATGGGCTACGCAAGGCAAGGAAGTCTCCGTGCTGAGGAGCCTCTGGCAGGTAGCAACTGCCTCCTAAATGATGCACCATTGTCGTACTTAACTTTTTTTAATGGGATGACTTTTCCACTATGATCTCGATTGTTCCAGAACTCTTCCTCAAGGTGTGTGTGATGTGGCGCACTTCCCTTCAGCCTGAGGAACATTCCTCAGCCTTTCTTATAGTGCATGTCGATGGATTACAAATTCATACATTTGCGTCTGTCTGAAAATATATAAATCGCATCTTCATTCTTGAAAGAATTTTTCTCTGAATAAAGAATTCAGCAAAGATTTGAAATAGATTTTTTTTCTTCGTATGCTTTACAGATACTGTTCCCATGACTTCTGGCCTTTATTGCTTCTGAAAGAGATTTAAGTATTCAAACTGTTGTTCCCCTGAATAAACTGTGCCTTTTTCTGGCTGCTTTTAAGAATTTCTATCAACCATAATCACTCATCTCTGTGGTGAATCTATTACCTCAATAAGTTGTTTTTTTTTTTAACCGTAATAAAGCATATTTAAGTTGTTAATGGTTTAAGGAACAATACTGTTATCATTCATGCAAGAGACTTGAAAATGATTTAGATTTGTGCAGTTGTTATATTTTAGTGAAATTTTTGACAGTTGTCACTAAGTGGTAATTAATGAAAAATTAAATTGCTAATTACTTTTCTAATATCTACTGCCTTAGTAATTGTACCAACTGTTCACTCATGTCACAAATACACCAAGCACTGGTAGGTGATGGGATCTTTAACAATGAACAAAATAGAGAACTTGCCTTCTTGGAGCTCGGTGCATTGAGGCAAAATAGAAAAATAACTGAGAAGTTGTGATTGCATGTCACAAATGGATTATAGAAGTAGAAGTAACTGCCGCTGTTGACATACAGAAGTTTAGTTAAAGAGTTAAAGAGTTTCTTTTTCTATTTAGTTTTCAGCAGTTTGACTATGGTGATCCAAGATATACTTTTTTTTTCACATATAGTGTGTTTGGGATTGCCTGATTGAGCTCTTTGAATAGATACACTAATGTTTTTCATCAAACTTGAGAAATTTGTAGCTTTTTTTTTTACAACTTTCCTGAATCCTTTAACCTCTTCTTTTTATAATTCTGATTGGTTTCTCTCTATTCTTCAGTTTGGATGCATTTGTATCATTCTCTCTTTAAGTTCTCTATCTCTTTATGCTGCTGTGGACTCACCTAATAACTTTTGTTTCAGATATTGTGTTTTTTAGTTTGAGAAATTCTATTCAGTGCTTTTAAAACTTTTTGTCTCTCTGCTGAGATTTTCTCTTTTCATGTATTGTGAGCATATTTCCTTGACATCACTGAGATAGTTATAGAAGCTGCCTTACTTCCTTGTCTGCTAATTGTCACATCTTGTTCATTTCAGCTTTTCAAGTTTGATCTCTCTTGTCTTTTCCCTTGAAAATGGATCATCTCATCCAACCTCTTTGTAGTCAAGTAACTGGGGGGAGGTGGGTGGGCTTTACCTGCTTATTGTAAATAATTTACTGCTATGAGTATATTCTGTTATCCAAATGCTGACCTTGTTTTAGCTTGTTTTAATAGTCAATTTACTTCATTAGATTGAAGCTAAAATTTCTCTCTTATTTGGAAATTCATTGATTTGGAATCTACTCTATAATTTCATCATTCAGGGATCATGCAGAAATTTGAAATGATTTTATTCAGAGAATTTGAATCTTTCTTTGTCCGTCTCCTTTCTGGAATCTCCTTCTCAAGTTTCAGTGAATATGGCTGCCCTAAACACACTCTTTGATTTTTTTTTGCGGGGGGGGGGGGAATATAATGATTTTGGATTTTCTATTTAAAAACTTGTCACTGTGTGAGCTACTAACTATGCTCTACTCTCAGATTTAAGACCCTTAAAATACTGGGAAACCATGAAAAGTTGATCTGGTAGAAGTTTACGTCTGACAACTTATTTTCAGTGTAACTCCTAAATTTGAAAAAGTTTCAATTACAGTACTTGTTGTAAGCGGAGACAAAAGAGGATGGAAAGAAGGAAAATTAGTTTGACATGGGAACATGAAAATGATATAACTCTTCAGGGAAATTCCAGAAATCCGTATAACCAAGGTCATACCTCGCCAACAGTATTTTCTAGCATGGCGAGGAATACAAGAATCATCAACTACCAGAACTCTGGTTATGGAAAGAAGAGCCTATACAAGAAAGTACCAAAATCTAAATTGTCTATTGGCATTATTTCAGCCTCAACACACCCCTATGCTTTTGACATTAGGGTACTCAGAAATTTTGCTATTTTTTAAAAAACTGCTTTATCATGTCCTTAATTCTGTTCATTTCCTCAACATTTTCAAAACTTTCCTACTTAAAAGGCAACCTTTTAACCTTAGGAAATTCGCAATATTCATAATGATGAATTAATGGGAATCAGGCGAGAAGAAGAAATGGAAATGTCTGATGATGAAATAGAAGAAACAACAGAAACGAAAGAAACGGAAGAATCAGGTAAAGATCGTTCTACTTTGCTTTATTAAACATCTGCTTGAGGGGATGATAGTTTTTAAATTTATTTATATATAAATTTCACATCTTTGTAATCCCAGGGATTCACCCCCAACCCAACCTCCCCACCATTCCCTCCCTTTCCCCCCTACCCAAAGTTGTATACTTCAGTTTGGTGGTTAACTTGTTTTGACTTTTCCTCATGGCTTTGTTTATTTTTTTTCCTATATCCCATATAGGATATATCATTAGTGAAACATTTGGTTTTCTTTTTGACTTGTTTCTGCTATGGGATGATATTTTAAAAACCTTTAGCACCCAGTAAGATATAGATACAAACCATTCAGACTGAAACTAGTTGAAACAATTAGTTGAGACCATTTAAGTCCATACTAGCTGAATTTTAATGCTGTGACTATGGGATACTTTGTGGTCATTGTCTCTCATAATACCTAGTTAAATTAGACTTTCTTTTTCTATAACTGTTAAACATTTAGGCAGTACTATTTCATATTTAGAACAATATTTGTTTACTAATAATTTATTCTACAGTAGAAACCATAAGAGCTTATGCATAAGTAAGTAACTAGTCAAACTTTCAGAAAAAATAATTTGACCTTACCCCAAGACTACCAGCAGGTGGATTTAAAATTCAAATGTAAAATAAGAATAAATTAAAATAAAATTCAAATGTGAAAAAGTACATATAGCAAAAGAAATTCTGGGACATATAGGACTTACTTACATAACTTGGTAATATACTTTCTCCAATACATTCACTTGTACATGCGTGTGCAAGTGTGTGTTCATGAGTGAGAAAGAGAAATTTGTGTGTGAGAGACAGAAAACAGATAATACAAATCAGAATTTTTTGTTTCACTGCTTGCATATTGAAGTCAAGAGTTCTATAGCCATTTCAGTGGTCCAAGAATATTCACTTATAAATTGAAACTCTTAAGGAAAGGAAAACAGCAAGTCAGACTTTTAAAAAAGCATTTCTTAGGCGTTACATCTGAGTTTCCTCTAACATACATTAGATACCTAAACATACAACCTACCAACTATATTGAGTAAACCCTTTGTGGCATAGCATTTTCAGAACAGTGGTCTAATTACCACAAACAAATACTGTGAAGTCAAAACCAAAATAAACAAAGGAATTTAATAATAATTGAGCTATTCACATTACTTAAGTGCTTAGCCAGGATATTTTATAGCTGATTAATCTTTGACTTGTAGGATTGTCTCCACATCAGTATCTACAGTATTGTATACAATGTTAATATAGCATTACACTAAAATGAATGCAACCATAAGTTTGAGCATCCACTTGATAAATTGCTGAGTTTGAGGAGTTATGGGGAGAGGAAAGGGGTGTATGAGAAATTCAGATTGAATGCACGTACTATGATTATATAATTGCATTTTGCTTCTGTATCTCTTTTGAGTTAAAAGCTGTATTGGCTACTGCACAGAATCTTATTCGTTTAGAGACTGGAAACTCCCTGACAGATCATCTTATAGCTATTTTCTTTCCTGTTCCACATGCCAGGATGCCGCTTTGTCAAATAAAGCTATCTACAATAGACTTAATGGAGCTTACCAAATAGCTTTTCTCCCAGAAGGTTTCAATTCATTTTAATTCAAGGACTTTTGTGCATTTTTCTTCCCCTCGATCGTATCTAATTTTGTTATCTTGCTTCTGTAGTACTCAACTGCAGAAATCCTGTAGTGAGCCCAGGAGCAAGTGGGTACTGGGTTTTTATCTAAATCTGATACGTTTTAGTTATCACTGGGTTCCAATTAAAAGCTTATGCAACTAGATCTCAGGGGTTTTGGTTTTTTTCCCCTCTCTTCATGCTGCCCAACTTTAATTCCAGGAGCCAATAGCACTTTTCAGGTTAAATTTTACTTCCCAGCAAAAGTAAGAAGTCACAACCAACCTTGCAGTTTCAGTTACCTTTTCTTGGAGTGCCACAAAATTTCCATTCTCCCGAAGACTCTGTTAGCCGGCCCATATTTGTGAGTCCATACTTGAAATACTGTTGCCATAGAAAAAACCACTGCTAGGCCAGGCACAGTGGTGCATGCCTGTATACAGCAGCCTAAGAAGCTGCGGCGGGGACCAGGGATCACGGTTCAAGTCCCACCAGGGCCATGTAGCAAGACCCAGTTCCAAAAAAATAGCTGGATGTGGCAGCACGTGCCTGTAATCCCAGCTACCTGGGAAGCTAAGGCTGGGGATTGCTTGAGTCCATGGTACACTGGGCAACGTGAGCCTGTTGGTTCCATGGACAAAAATAGCAAGACCTAGTCTCAAAAAAAAAAAAAAGCACTGCTCTGCTCAAAGCAGCGTATAAGAAGGAGAAAAACACCAAAGCAGTTCTTAAGAGTGTGAAATTACTTCATTCTGTTGTTAGCTATGATGGAAAATACTTGTACCTATGTATATTTATATATGAACAGCTGTTCCTTTTCAGCATCTGTCTTCTGCCTGTTTCACTTCGATGAGTACCTCTCAGACTTGGCATCCATGAGAATCTTGTGCGACCTTTAAAAATGTAGATTTCTGAACCACAGAACCTGACAGGCCTGTGATCCATATTTTATCAGGGGTCCTAAAAGATGCTGCCAATCCTAGGAACACATTTGGGAAACATAGGCTGATTCTTCTTAATTGTTCTAGTCAAAGTTTTTTCATCCCATGGCATCCAATCTCCTCCCCTCTCTCCTATGTCCTGTAAGTTGGTGATAATACAGATGTAGTATTTGTGAATCCATATAAAGTGTAACCAGATATAACTTGGTGCTAACCTGGAAGGTACCAATTAAAACTGTAGCAAAGAGATATTAGTGTCGGCCAGAGTAGTTGTAGTCACTGAAAATTGATAAAGACCTTGAAAGATTAACAGGTTTGGATGAGAGGAGGGAAGAAAGAAAGCATCTTGAGGTGCAGGAGGAAGAATAAAAGGAATAGGGCTTTTCAAAAAGTGAGAATAAATGTCCCAAGACAGATGAATGGCTGAAAAAGATGTGGTATATATACACAATGGAATGTTACTCATCAATTAAAAATGACAAATTTGACAAATTTATGATAACATGGATGTGTACCTAGAAGAAATCATATTAGCAGAAACCAGTCAGAAAGAAAAACACAGAAACCAAATGGTTTCACGAATATATGGGACATAGGAAAAACAAAAGGCCAGGAGGAAAAGTCCAAACAAGCTAACAACCAAACTAAAGTACACAACGGGGGGGCGGGGGAGAGATTGTGGTCAGGGAGGGGAGGTGGTAGGTGATCCCTGGGGAATACAAAGATGTGAAACATATATAAATTTAAAAAATTTAACTATAAAAAAAGAGGGAATAAGGATAGTATGGATAAGGGAATAAAAGGCTGAATAGGCAAGATAGGTCTAGATTATGGGGAGCCATGAATGCCAATAATAGACTTGGCATAGTAGGCAATATGGTACTATAAACATATCTCAAGCATAGCACAGATATGATCAACACAGCATGACTTATATATTTTGGGTTAATAAAAACCAACTAAAGGCATTTTGGGAATTGAGATATGATAGGATGAAGATTGAAACTAAAATGAAAGCAACAGGAACTGAGAAAAATGGTGGAAATCAACAGAGTGAGAGATTAAAGATGCAAGGACACATTTTAGAGGAATAAGCTAAAGTCTTTGATACCAAATTGAATATAGATGATAAAAAAGGAAAAGTAACACAATGAACGTATGTTTTCTAATATGGGAGACTGAAGGGTTGGTAGTTGTATTTATTCACTAGGACCACAACAGTGAAATATCACAACTATAACCTAAAGAATGGAAATGTATGGTCTGCAGTTCTGGAGACTAAAAGTCTGAGATCAAGGTGTCCACAGGGTTGGTACTTTCTGAGGGCTGCAAGGGAAAACCTGTTTCTTCTGTCTCTTCTAGCTTCTGGTAGTTTGCTAGTAATCTTTGACAATCCTTGGCTTATAGATCTATCACCCTGATTTCTGCCTTCATGCTCACATGACTTTCTTCCCATTGTGTATTTGTCTCTGTATCTAAATTTCCCCTTTCTGTAAGTACAGTGGTCATATAAGTCTATAAGTCTGTCCCAATAACCTCATTTTAACTTGATTACCTCTGTAAAGATCCTACTTTCAAATAAGGTCTCATTCTAAGGCCTTCAATCTATCTTTTTTTTTTCTCTTTTTTTGGGAGTGATGGGGAGAGTGAGGAATTCAACCCATAACTTTATAACTGACATAAATGAACTGACGGGTGCAACCAACTTGTGTAATAGGATGTGATCATCTTCACACAGTTTGGAAATAGACATAGAGGATTTATACCCAAATGAGCATTGAAGAAAGTAGAAAGAATAAAAAGTGGTAGTATAGAGGTGTTGGCTGAAGTCTGAAAAATATGAATAAATGAGTGCAAAGGACAAGTTAGAGGGAGAAAAGTAAAGGCCTGACTGCAGAACTAGGGAATCTACACCCAGTAAAAGAGAAGGAAAGGAGGAATTTGCAAAGGAGATCGAAAAAGAGTGGTCTGAAAAACATTAGAATATGGAACACGAAAGAAGAATTTGTAGAAGTAGGGAATAATGAACATGACCATATCTTGTAAAGAATAAAGGAATGAAAACAGTGTTGAAAACAGCATATATTTTAGTGGTGTGATAAAGGTAGGGACCAGATTATATGAAATTAAGGAGGGAAAATGGATAAAGACCACAAGTCCAAAAGTTGGGTACTGAGCAAATGCAAATAAAGATAATATAAATGGTGACTAGAATTAGTCACAAAGTTAAATTGTTTGATAAAAGAGAGTGAGGCCATGGAATCTATGAGACTGGGATGCTTGAGAATGAAAGAGTACTAATGGATAATTGAGTGTGGAAGCTTAATTCTAGAGATGAATGGGGGGGTAGAGATCCAAATTCAGGTAGAGCTTAATTTAGAGAGGAAAACACCCTCTTCCTCTGAGACAAGAGAAGTAAAGCTACAGGTATAGATGGCTTCTCCAAATAACTAGAGTTTGGTCATCCATTGATTAGAGAACTGATTTAGAAATGCAACCATATGAGATAGAACAGAGCTGAAATAAATGCTCTGAGCAGTATGGAAGGAAGAAATCAGTGAGAGATGAGCAGCAGGAACCAGCATGAGTTGTATGGACCAGAACTTCCCAGCTGTACAACTTCTTGTCAGACAGCCTCAGCAGCCCAGAATAAGAAGCATAGGAGAAAGAGCCAAATGATCATGAGTTGGAAACTGGCCTGGTCAACCTGACCAAAGGTTTTTGGGCAGTGAAGGAGCACAGAGTACTAAGGAATTTACACTCTTTAGTCAGAAGGCAGTTGATGGACTGTATAGCATTGGTCACTCCAAGAGATTAAAAGTTCCAGCAAGGAAAGAGAGCAGAGTCTTTCCCTAGGGCAGTGAGATAGCTGACAGATGAAGCTGTTGTGTCTGAGAGGGGAGCCTGGAGAACTCAGAAGGCAAACCATGAGGCCCTGGGCACATGCAGTCAAGCCTGATGGGAATAATGGTATGAGGAGACCAGGAGAGTAAGGCATTGTGGGGTCAAGGGACTCGCTTGAGATTTTGCCTCAGCTAGCCTGCAGTCACCTCCAGTGAGAGAGTGCTCATATCTTCCTCTCTTTCATCCAACTCTTTGTTTTTTTGTTTTTGGTTTTAGCTTTTTCCCTTTGTGCTTCACTCCAGCTCAGCCATTTTTATGAACCCATAGAGCAACGTTGTACACTTTTCCTTCTATAATTTGGTGACATTTTTTAGCATCTCTTGTCACACACATTTGTCAATGTGTATCTGACTGCCTGAATTTACTTCCATTCACTTTTTTGTTTTCTTTGTACCATTGAACCCACATGTTAATTTTTTTTAATAGGGCCAAATGCTTTTAGATCTTTTGTTGTAGAAAAACATGTCTGGGATTTTGCTCAAGTGTCTTCTCTAAAAAGACAAGTTCACAGCTGTCTTCATACTTTTATATTGGCAGGATGAACTGGCAGCCTTTAAATCTGAGGAGCAATTCCCATAAAGAGAAACATTTTTCCCCACATAGGAAATAGTCAAAAAGGAGAAACTGAGAACTAATGATGGTAGGATATGAGTAAATTCACTGTGTTATACTCTTTAATATCAGGACTAATGGATTCACATATTCAAACATATTATTAAAAGGTAGTACTGAACGTCTCAATGTTCTGGCAATGTACAAAGAACTCCAGCTTCAGAAGCAGGCCCAATTAATATTATGTCTGTGAAAGAAAAGACTTGGTGTCCTCATTAAAATGACATAAGCCCTCATTGCAGAGAGCGGGAAATACATTTTCTAAGTAAAGTCCCTCAGTAACATTATGGGAGATCACATTTTCTTTTGCCTACTGACAGATCCAAACTGAGGAGATTATTATCAGCTCCCTCTTGGCTGCAGATATCCATCTCTGCTCATCAGCATGCCTTTTCCCCCAGGAGGGGAGCCATCTCTCCTCATTTTCTCAGAGGGAAAATATTTTCACGTTCCATCTAGAGAATATGACTCTAAGCATTCTCCTGGATCTCCCTTTTCCTGTCCCTGTTTGTCCACATAACTTGTAGAACATGTGCTTAATTACTGACCCACAGTGCAAGAAAAATCAAATGGAGAAAGATGAAATATTGCCATGTTGTATTGAGCAGTGTGGCCTGCCAGAGGACAAACATGCAAACCAAAGCAGAAATAAATAACTGACCATCTGTAGCAGTCACTTGATTTACAGAGCAACCTCTGTGCTATCCGACCACTTGCCAGCGTGACATGCTATCCTTGGTACTGACCCAGCGAACAAAGCAAATATTTCTTCCCCTGTTTGGCAGATCGTGACCCTTTTGCTATCCTTTCCTGTGTACAGTCATCTGCACTTTGAGCATTTTCTATTGGAATCGTGGTTGTTCATTACACTGCCTGTCCAATGACAACTATCAGCTGCTGGGAGAAGTGGCCAAGGTGGATATTATTTAGAGTGTTTGCAGTCCAAGTCTCTTTGTAACCACTTTCTCTTCAGAGACACGAAGTACATGTGAATACAGCAAGAATTTAAATCAGTTATAAACCTACCTTAAAATGTGTAATGCCAAAGGCCTTCTGGAATTTTTTTTAATGAAAGCACAAGGTTTGGAAGACATACAGGTCAACAGGCACATGAAAAAAGTGCTCAGCTTCACTTGTCATCAGGGACAGCAAATCAAAGCCACAATGAGAATCATCTCACACCTGTGAGAATGGCCCGTATCAAAGAGAGTGGAAAGAGCAGTGCTGGGGAGGGTGTGGGGGAAAAAGGGACACTGTGGGTGGGAATATAAATTAGTACAGTGTCTATAGAACAATATGGGGAGATCTTACAAAACTCGAAATAGAAACACCATGTAACCCAGCAGTATCACCCTGAAGTAGTTACCCAAAGAATATGAAAAAACTAATTTAAAAAGATAGATTTACCCTTATGTTCACAACAGCACTATTCACCATCGGTAAGACGTGAAAGTAACATAAATACCCGGTGACAGATTACTGGATAAAGAATTTGTGGTCTATGTATTCAGTGGATACTTAACTAATCAGCTCTTAAAATGATGCAAGTAATAACAAAAATTCAAAAGAGAAATGTCAGGCACAAATATGTCACCTTCACATCTTATTAAGATAAGTAGGATCGTAACTTTTTTAATCTAATTCTGTAGTTGTATACATTTCCCACTGTGTATGTGCAACTTTATTATGTTCTTGGAAAAAATGTACAATATTCTGTTGAAGGAACATATCATTCTTTAAGTAGCCAATCCGTACAAAGGAATATCAAGGATATTTCCAGATACTTTTTTATTAGTAATAGCCATCCACTATCATTAATAAATAATAGCATGGGGGTGACAATGCAAGATATAAAAAATTAAATAATAAATGAAAAATAAAAATGATGAAATCTCATCTTTTCTGACAATATAGATGGAGTTTAAGGTGACTGTGCAAGCAAAATAAGTCAGGAAGTGAAAGATAATTACCAGATGGTTTCTCTCATACCTGGAATATAAATAACCAAAGCAAATGAACTAACAAATCACAACAAAAATAACTCTTAGCTCTGTGGAAAATGTGGTGGTTACCAGAGGGGGGGTTGGGGAAGAGGAGAGGTAAGAGAAGAGGGCGGAGGCTCATCTGGTACTGGGAAGGACACTAGAACTTTTGTGGGGGTGGGTTGAAACTTATATACATGTGGAGATATGAAGCTGTACTCCTGGAAAGAATGTATTTTTATTGTAACTCGGTTAAAGTGCTTTTAAAAATTGTAATATCATGACAATTGCATGACCCTCCACAAAAACCAGATGTAAATTCTGAGAACATATCTCACCACTATTAGGTCTTTCTCACCAAAACCCTGCCAGTTACATTGCTCCTCTCGCCTTTGGGTAGACAATGCGCTCACCTGGGCTCGTGTCCATGCCTAATTGTTTTAGGAAAACTTGCAAGGTTTTGAGGTAAACCCAGCACCTAGAGGCAGCTTCCTTTTAGGAATAGGAAATGTTTTTGCCCTGGAAGATGGTTTTCTTCTTTATATTTCCTCTTTGTAAAGCACAGCTTCTTTCCATTATGTAGAGGATGAATCTCGTCTTTGAAATACCACCATTTATCGCTAATAATCTCAAATTTGCTTTCCATTACTTTCTTTTATTTTCTTTTACCCAAAGATAACAGAAAAAATTCACACCTTTCTCATATTGCCCTTTAACATTTTAAGCATTTAATGTAGAGTTTTGTCATTTTGATACATTTTGATAATGTCTCTTCGGGGCTTTATGCTCTGTTGGGCATCAAAAAAGGAAACTCTGGGTGTTTCCACTAATTTGCAGTGTAAACACTAGGGGTTAGTGGAATCTCATTTTTTTTACCATAATCATAGGCCTGGAACATGGAATGCACTCAATAAATGTCTGTTGAATGAATGAAAATCCTCTGATTAAATATTTGGAAATAACTTTTATGACTCTTCACCTTGAAAAATGTGCCATAATCATAAGTAATTAAATTTAACCTAGGTTTCTCCATGTATCTTAGATTTTTTCAATATTTTAAAGTGAATAAATCTTTAAAGCAGTTTTAGATTCACACACACACAAAAAAAAAAAAAAAAAAACCCAGAAGTACAGAGTTCGTAAATAGTTCCTGATACCCCTACACAGAGCTTCCCCCATAATTACATTCATTATCACAAAAATATACCTGTTATGATCAATTAATACATTATTATGCCCCGTAGTTTTCATGAAAGCTCACTCTTGGCATTGTATATTCTATGGAATTAGCCATATGTATACAATCCATGCACCCACCATTGTAGTATCATGCAGATGGTTTCACTGCACACAAAACCTTCTGTGCTCAACTTTTTCATCCTTCCTCCTCCCACCCATCCCCAACCTCTGACAACTACTCATTTTACTGTTTCCATAGTTTTACTTTTCCAGACATCATATAGTTGGGACCACACAGTATATAGCCTTTTCAGGTTGGCTTCTTTCACCTAATAGACACTCATTTATGTTTCCTCCATGTCTTTTTGTGATCTTTTTAGCACTGAGAAATATTCCATTGTCTTGATGGACAACTTGCTTATGCATTCACGTACTAAATACCAAGTTTTGGCAGTTATAAATAAAGCTTCTATAAATGTACATGTGTAGGTTTTTGTGGGGACATAAGTTTTCAGTTCACTTAGGTAAATACTAAGAAGCAAAATTGCTGGATCATAAGAGTATATTTAGTTTTGTAAGAAACTACCAAATTTATCTTCCAAAGTGACTATCCCATTTTGCATTGCCACCAGCCAGGAAGGAGCATTCCTTTTTGTTCCGCGTCCTCACCAACACTTAGTGCTGCCATTATTTTGAATTATAACCATTTTAATAGGTGTGTGGTGATATCATATTATTGTTTTAGCTTACAATTCCTTTATGACATATGATGTTGAATATCTTTTCACATCCTTACTTTCCATTGGTATATATATATATATATATATATTCTATATATAATATTATATATATATGTTATATATAAAATCATTGGTGAGGTATCTCTTCAGATCTTCACCCAATTGAGTTGTTTCTTTAGTTGAGTTTTAAGAATTCTTTGTATATTTTGAATAGCAGTTGTTTATGAGATGTGTCTTTTGCAAATATTTTCTCCCAGTCTGTGACTTGCTTTACCCATTCCCATGGTCTTCTCTTTCACAGAGCAGAGATTTTTAATTTTAATAAAATCCAAATTATCAATTATTTCTTTCGTGGATCCTGCCTTTGATGTTATATCTAAAAAGTTGTCACCATTATCCCAAGTCAACATTTTCTGTTACGTTAACTTCCAGGTGTTTTAATAGCTTTGCATTTTTAATGTAGTTTTAATAGCTTTACAATTTTTAATGTCTGTGATCCATTTTGAGTTAATTTTTATGATGGGTTTCTGTATGTAAATTCACTTTTTTGTTTTTTTTAATTTATTTAAATATTTTAAAAAATTCAACGATTTTATAACAACATGGATGTACTTAGAAGAAATCATATTAGCAGAAACAAGTCATAAAGAAAAAGACAGAAACCAAATGGTTTCACTAATATAAGGGATATAGTGAAAAAATAAACAAAAGACTTAAGGAAAAGTCAAAACAAGCTAAGCACCAAACTGAAGTGCACAACTTTGAGCAGGAGGGAAAGCAGGTGGGGGGGAAGGAGGGGAGGGGGGTAAATCCCTGGGATTACAATGATGTGAAATTTATATATAAATAATTTTTTTAAATATTTTTATTGATTGCATATATATATACATATGCATACTTATATATTGCATCATTGTCTATCCCGAGGTTCTCCCATCACCTTATCGCCTGTAAATCATCTTAGTTTCCTGTGCCCTTGTAAGTTCATTTTTTTTTTGCATGTGCATGTCCACCTGTTCCAGCACATACGTTGAAGACTGTATTTATTGCCTTTGTTCCTTTGTAAAGATCAGTTGACTCTATTCATGGGAGTGTGTCTCTGGGCTGTTTACTCAACTGGCATATCACTCTTTCTTTTCCTTCAGAATGCTCTCAACACCCATCCTCACTGTCTGAAATAGCAGTATTTCAGCCTTTTATGACTGCTTTGTATATATGAAATCATGCACAACATACGGGCATTTTGGTTAACAATGTACTGAACATACATAGGGGTCACAAAAATGCTACTACCTAGTGATATCATAGACTTCTTAACACTGGCAGCAACCACATGCATTTTATGTGTCACCTTCTTTTGTCTTGCACTCAATCCAATATCATGTTGTTTTCTTCATTGTGGCCCCTACGTGTATAAAATCCATTGCAAACATTGCCAGTAAGAAACCATATTGAGTAATTCACCCAAAAACAAAATTAAAAGTAATTAAGAGCTAAGAAAATGGAAAGTTGGTGTTGGGTAGTGCTTGCCAGCCATGTATGCCCCATACCATCATAGCTATCATCTTGAAAAACAAGAACAAAGTGACAGAAGCTGTTCAGGGCTTCATATACATTGATTTAAAATACTGCGTTTTCATGGTACTCAGATGAACCACAAAGGAGTCTAGAGATACGTATTTACTACTTTATGTTGATTTTTTAGCCTTAGTGTCACAGGCAGAAGCTCTGAAGGAAGAAAATGACAGCCTCCGTTGGCAGCTTGATGCCTATCGGAATGAAGTAGAACTGCTTAAGCAGGAACAGGGCAAAACCCACAGAGAAGATGATCCAAACAAGGAACAACAGCTGAAACTCCTACAGCAAGCTCTGCAGGGAATGCAGCAGGTAAAAACATTTTTGGTTTTCTGCACTTTCTGAAGGGATCCTACCAGCTCCTGGTCTGTAAAAGAGTCGCCTGCCAGCAAATAGAATAGCAGACCTCACTCTTCTTGAAATTCTGTTCTCTGGTATAGCTGAGGAAGAAATTTTGTGTTGTGGCTCATGAAATGTTCTGGTTAATATAGAAATAGTAACAGGCCACCCATTTTCAAAGAATGAGCATTCAGTGAAAAATATTTAGCAGTAAAACTATAAAGCACATAATATATAATCTTTTCTTTATGCTTCAGAAGATGGTATCTGGACAGGCCTTCAGGGTCCTTATGAAGAACCTCAATTACTTAGATATGACAAAGTGCTGGTGAATGAATATCTAGTTAAAGCAATGTCAAAGGATATCTTTTAGAAGGAATGATAGAAAGCCTATGCTTGGTTTTGGTGGAAGCAGGGGTGTTGTTGCTTTTAAATTTTTAATGCTTTGAGCACATCATAGCAATTTGCTTTCATTTTGTTTTGCTTTCACAGTTACTTTTGTGAATGACCTTACCTGCACATTACCAAGTGTTAATACATGCATCCGAATGTACCTGCCATCAAATACAGCATTATATAACAAATGCTCAGTATCTAGGAATTGTATATAACCATCATCACAGTGAACTTACAGTTTAAAAGAGAAATATCTGTTCTCAACAGGGTGGGGTAGGGAACAAAGAGGGAAGGGCCCAGTAGACTAGAGTAGAGGACCATGCGTACTCTGATGGTAGGAGTAGTATGGTGACATACATCTGAAGAGGTGTGAACCAGTACCTCTGAGTCATATGCATCAAATAAATAAATACATCTATTTTCACTACAGTATGTGAGTAGTTTCTGTCCAAGGGTACAATAATCTTCTGCTTGCCAGACTACCAACCATTTTCCTTACATCTTAAACTGTGCATTAGTTTCTTAATTATGTGCCTTGACATTATCTAGGCGTGAGCTAACTGCTGGTTGGAAATCACGAGTTGTGAAAAGGGAGTCTCTTCTGATACGCTAGGAGCCCCATGTTCCTATTACTTCTGCTATCCCTGTCTTCCCATCTAACAAGCAATAATATCATGTTAATATTTCACCTTTCCTGTTAGCAAAATGTGTGAAGTAATACTTACCTTCCCTTTACTGTCACCGTGGAGTTTAATTAAAACATGTAAATTACAGCAGAGATGTTTCCTCCCCCCAAAAGTGCATCTCTTCTGCTAGATTTCCAAGAATGTTGACAGAGTACATGATCCTGTGTCTGTTAGCTGCTGTGATGGTCTTTTTCACGCCTCTGAAAAGCAAGACTATGGAAGCATTTTGTTGTTGTTTTCTCCTCTTAGTTTGATTTTGAAGCTGTGTCAATACCATTTATTGTCATTATTAATCATGATAAATGAAGTTCCTTGCCCACTGATATGAAAACTAACATTTGTGAAATTTGGATTCTTTACTAGTTTCCTCACAGAAATTGAACTCGTTTTGGAAAATGCCTATTTGCAAGAATGCTTTGCAATATACTTCTCTGCAGCAATCAAGATACTGTCCATTTGGTTTTAGCTGTATCCACCCCTTATCCCTGACTGGAATAGCAAAGTTATGTGATCAGACCAGTCACTTTCTCTGGCTCTTTCTAAAATGTGAGTCAATCCAAAGGAAGTTCATCAGAGCCAAGATAAAATAACTTTATGTGAAAATTATCTTGATTTTCCCTTGAATCTCTCTGCAAGGGGAGATGATTATATCTGCTGGGGAAAGTGAGGCTAGCCTATCTAATATCTAACTTCATGCAGGATTTTTTCAGTGAAGTGGGCTCCTTGAGACTCATGATGGAGTATGATGGAGGACCAAGGACACTGTAGTGGGGAAACCATAGTCACCGCACCTCAGGGGAGAAACCTATATTGTGAAAAAATAAACTGATAGTTTTAAAAATCATAGTAAGAATAATGATAGAAGACTTGTCTTTGGTCTTTCTTGTAGCACCTACTCAAAGTCCAAGAGGAATACAAAAGGAAAGAAGTTGAACTCGAAAAAATCAAAGATGACAAGTTGCAGGTGGAAAAAATGTTGGAAAATCTTAAAGAAAAGGTATGAATCCTGAATGAAACTTTCCCTTGCCTCTTCCCTATCTTTTCAGTCAATGATGAAAATGTCCTGGAAGTTACAACAGTAGGAATCAATGAGATGTTTGACTGATTATGGATAAAATGCCCCTTTCCAGAGAACTTTGCTTTTAGGTTCTTGATATTTCTAGCCTTCTAGAGTATGTACTTTTCAAAAATAAAATATTCTGTCCTAAAATGTCTCTGCCGTCCCTCATGGAAAAGACTGTATACCTCATCCCTGCTTCATCTTGTCTAATAACAGCATAGAAAACTCATATGGGCAACTCTTTTTTTCCTTTCCACTGGTACCTGTACATCCACTTCTCCTTTCCTTTTCCTAACCTGTCCTTTTAAAATATAAAGAAAACTCATATGATTCAAGTACCTTTAATGAAGCTTTTCATTAAAAGCAGAAACACAAGTGCACCTAGAACTTTGGCATGGATTTGCAGGCACTCCATCTAGTGTCATACTGCTGCAGGTGAAGTAACCAAAAGCAAGAGGGAGGAAACCTTGGAAAGCAAACCAGGAGGCATGGTATTTATTGGAAAACTGGGTAATAGCCGCAGTGCAGGCAAGGTGCTTTATGAGAACCTGAAACAAAAAGAATCACCAGCCAAGACCTTTAAGACAGTCTGCTGCCATCTGGATGAACCCATGTATCACAGCCATGAATGAGGTGCCCAATCCAAGGTGCATGAAGTCTGCTGGTGGTTGACTCCTGTCAGACCTCTCTCTATATACCTCATTCCAACAATCTCTGCACCAGCAGTGAGCCTCTAGTATGGAAGGTCCATTGACCAGAACTACCTGATCTGAATGTCTTAGAAGGGACAGACCATTAGAAGCTTGGACCAAGAGCCAGACACCAACAATGCCATGAGTGCCACACAAGCTCATGCTCTTTATCTGTCACACTCAGCTCAGGACCATGCCATTGCCTGCGGGCCCTGGCTGTGTTTGCCAACACAGTGCCTTCCCCCAGAGTGCCATTGAGAACTGGCAATCTTGTGTAGTGGAAGCAAATGATTGAAAGTGTTTTCTTCTGGAGGCCATTTGCAATATGCTTTTAATTCTTCCACTTCATAAAACCAACTCACTTTCCAGTTTTGTGGGTGCTATTAAAGAAACGAGCACAATCCCAGAGAAATTCATTTATCAAGCATTTAATTGAAAAGTGCCAAAGCTGCTCTATTTAGCAGGACTTTCCTCAGACTATCAAAGCTTTTAAAATGTCCCAGAGCTGCTACATAGCTCTGTTGTGGCTCTTACATAAAATGGAGTGTGTAGTCAGTCTAGGAAGACGCAGGGTTGTGCTGGTGATATCAAGCTTCAAATCAGTCACGAATCGACTACGGGTATTTTTAGTGTTAGAAGCTTCCCACTTTCTGAAGTGTCTCCTGTAAAGCAACAAGAGATCAAATAGCATAGAAGAAACATGCCTTCTTGTACCTAAGTCTTAGTGTTTCCCATTCCAGAGAAGAAAATCCCAAGAAGTGGCAGGTAACAAGGACTGGAAGAGAGATTCAACTGACTCCAAATGTTTTCTCCTGTTATTTTAAGCAAAGGTTTTTTTTCAGAGAAAGGCATGACAGTTCATTATAAACTGATCTTCTCTGGAAATCTGATTTGTGACCAAATACTTCAACCTGACACAATTAGGTTAGGAAGCAAAGTACCATCGCATCAGACTGCAGAAATAATTTCAGGTTGAAAGGAAAGCAATACGTTTTGGTAAGAAGGGATCTTTTTCTGTTTTGTTTGGGTTTCTTGACTATAAACCACAGTATGAGTTATTGTCCATGTTTTGCAGTATAACCGTGTGACTTATGTCTGTCCTACTATAGAAAGAACCAGCTCTTGGCATCTGCTAGTAAAATTCAGGGGAATAAGCCTTCTTTCAATATACCTTCTAATTTTTTTAATGCCAGCTACAATAGAACTGAAGTCAGGTTTCAAGAAGGCTACATTTCTATTCAAGATCACTAAAACTTCTCAGGAGGTCTTCACATCTTAAATCAACCCCAATCTGCCACGTTCTCACACGTAAGAAATGGCTTACTGGCTCTGTCAATGTCTTAAGGGGTGAGAAGCAGATGTACAGCCTATGGCTTAGAAATGAATCAGCAGTTTAAATCAAACTTGGCATGATGATTACTGCCAGGATTGGATTCTAAAGGCCAGAGATTGAGTGGGTTATCAAGAAATGTTTCCCTTCTGACTACAGCCAGGAAGCCTGTAAATCCACAAAACAACGTATCTTACAGTGTAGACCATTCATTTCATACAGGGGAAGCATCCTGAAGCTAGGAAGAAGTCTTAAAGCAAACATAAGGAAATCTCTCCCTGCTGAGAATTTGTGGAAGGAAGTGACAAAGCATCCGAGTCAGCCATGATCTGTCCCCACCCCAACCGGAAGCATTTCCCCAGACTTTTCTTTAACAATAGTGAAACTGAAGTAATTTCTTTTATTCCTTCTCACGGCACATTTATAACACAGGAAAGAAATGTCCTCAAAGTGCAAAAGAAAGATCTCTGACTGGTCTGGAGTTCTTTCTCAGTTTGTTTGCTGGTCATGGATTTCGCTTGAGTATCTCCTAGGAAACCTACCTGCTCTGAACATGCATGTACAGGTGTCCTTTTGAATTAATGTTTTCATGTCCTCTGGGTAGATTCCTAGTAGTGGGATTGCTGGGTCAAATGGTAAGTCCACTTTCAATTGTTTGAGGGTCCTCCACACAGCTTTCCATAGTGGCTAGACCAGTTTGCACTCCCACCAGCACTGTAAGAGAGTTCCTTTTTCTCCACATCCACGCCAACATTTGTTGTTGTCTGTTTTATTTTTGTGGGCCATTCTTACTGGTGTAAGATGGTATCTCAGTGTGGTTTTAATTTGCACTGATTATTAGTGATGTGGAGCATTTTTTCATATGCCTATTAGCCATCTGTATCTCCTCTTTGGTGAAGTGTCTTTTTAGTTCTTCTCCCCATTTTTTGACTGGGTTTTTTGCGTTGTTTTTGTTGAGCTGTAGGAGCTCTTTGTGGATCTTTGTTATCAGACCCTTGTCACTTGTCTGCAGGGCAAAAATTTTCTCCCAGTTGGTTGGGTTTCTTTTTGTTTTGTTTATTGTCTGCTCTGCTCAGAAAGGGGAAAACTTCCATCAGCAAAGGCCACTGACTAATGATAATTTTGGTCATGGTCATTTCTTGTTTGTAACTGATAATGTCCTTGAGAGAGAAGAGAACTGACAGAAAATAAGAGGGTCTGATTTTTAGTTCAAGGGCCCACAGTTGATTACCTGTAAGTGAACTAGCTGAGTTGTAGATTCTCCATTCAGAGACAGGACTTACCTTTTGCAAGATGTGTCCTAAAATTCCAAAATGTCATTTGCCATGTGCCATTCACAGGCCAGACGAATCATGCTGTGAGATGGAAAAAACTCCCTCTTACCTTAATTGCCTCCAGCAAACTGGAAACAAAATTCTAGAACTGATCTTCTAAAAATGTAATGGCCCTGCTCCTCCAAGATATTTACCTATGGAAATCTCTCTAAACAATGTTAGTAACCACCTGCAAACAATCCCCCTTGCTCCCAATTACCTCTCAAAGACTAACATGTTAATATGTTAAACCAATTTAATTGTCTTCCTCACCGTTTGCCTTTCCCTTTTCTTTTGTTAATAAATTGTCATTTGGTTCATTACTTCCAAATCAACCCTTAGCCTCCAGCTAAGCCATCTCTCTCGTGGTCTCTTTCTAGTGACTTGAGTTTGGCCATGAACAGTCATTTTAATATCAGATGCCTGGGCTGAAATCCTGACTCTAGTGATGTGATCTTGGACAATTTCCCTAACGTATCTGTCTTTCCTCATACTGTAGAATGAAGCTGTACCATACCTAATAGTACATGACCACTAGTAGACAAGAAATGTGTAGACTCAAGAATGATAAAGTCAGAAAAAAAATAAGCTGGTGAAAATGAGCATCTAAATTGTCCTATGCTTTGAAATCGTCTAAAGAAGCTATGGATTGCTTGGATTACCTGTTGTTTTTGTAATTCATGCTATTTTTCCCTTCTCTAACTGAAACTAAGTCTTACCAAATCCAATAAACTGACTGGGAAGCATGTTATTCCGCCAGGAAAGCTGTGCTTCTCGACTGTGTGCCTCAAGCCAGGATAGCGACTACCCTCTCGAGAAGACCCTGAACAGCAGTCCTATCAAGTCTGAGCGTGAAGCCCTGCTAGTGGGTAAGGAGCTAAACCAAACATATGCTGTAGAGGTACCGTGGAGGAGGGGAGGGGCTTACCTGCAATCAGCAAACACACAGCAAACGTTTATGAAGCATGACGGTGCAGGGACCAGAGTCCTGAGTATAACTGGGTAAGAACCAGTACAGGTTTCAATAAAAATGTTTAAAAAATATATATATATATAGAAGCTCCTAGCACTCTCCCAGCCCCTGTGGCCACTGGCACATCAAGCTTCTCAGCGTCAGCACTGTATGATACCAGGGGGTCCTCTGGAGAAATTCAATGTAGATTTTTTTAAATCTCTATGCAAGGATAGCTGAGCCCTCTCACTCCCTTTCAAGGGTCAGTGCCAATCACAATGGGCCAAGAGTCTTTCCAGATCAGCCTCCAGAGGAAGGGTATGCCTTGCTTGATTTTTTTTTCAGGTTACTGGCAAATGACTCAGGAACACGCCTTTGAGACCAATGCTAGAATTGCTTACATTCTATAAAAATTCATTTAGATTAGGAAATAAATGGTCCTGGCCCCACCATTTCCATCCTAAACTTCAGTTTCTCCATCTGCAAAATAGGCATAATTATCCAACTAACTCACAGGGCCGCTGAGAGTATTAAGAGAATTCCTATAACATACAACAGTGCCCAGCCCATAGTAAGCCCTTAATGAATGGGAACCATTTTGCACTTATGACTCGGTTGACAAAAGCTTGTTGACTTCACATTCCCTTTATAAAACAATGACGGGCTGAGGGCCTAAAATGTTCAGTCATTTAAAAGTGGCGAATGTGGAGCCTCAGTGGATCATCCCAGCTGCCTTCCAGGAAGCTGGGCTACACATTTGTTTCACCCTTGTTTCACAAGTCTTCCACACCAAATGATTTATGCTTAATTTTAAGATATATTCTGCCTCTTTTGGTAATAGGTATTGTATTCAGATTTATAACTTTCATATGTAAATAAAGATGGAAAAGGCAATCTTCCATTGAGTCTTCAAGAAAAGTGACAACTTATTTCCATTTTCTAACTTCAAGTTCTTCAACAAATTGGCATAGCAACTGGGATACCAGTCAGAGAAGAAGTTCTGTAAACAGTTTTAGAAAAAGAGGTGCTTAATAGTGTTTCTTGTTTTTTAGAGAGGGTAACTTGGGGGCAGAGAAAGGAAAATCTGGGTTATTTATTGATTCTTTGGGTATGAACCCACAAAAACTGCTTAGTATTTTGAAACCTGCAGAGTTATTCGTGGCCTCTCACAGACTTTCTTGACCATAGTATCCAAAATTCATTTGAATATGGGCCACCATCTTGAGAATTTAAGTTTCTAAACAGTGTTTAGAAATTCAATTCGCCTAGTCATTTCAGAAGAAAGTAGTAAAGTCAAACCTGTACCTCTAAATCATATACAGTGTTGTCAACCAGCATTGCCTTAATAAAAAACAAAACTGAGATGAAAATGTTAAACTGATATCTTACGTGTAGTCATTTTTGAGGCTTTCTGAAATAAATGTGACATCACTATTGGGGGAAAAAAGAATAAAGTACCATTATAACTAATAGCATACATTTTGAACAGATTTGTGGTGTGGATTGTTCAGCCAACCTCCTTGCCATTTTATATTGGGAGGATTTTCACTTATTTCAACTTCAACCTACAATTTAAATGTGCTATTATTTGTCAGTGTCTAAAATAGATGGCAAAGTTATAGTTAATAAGCCAGATCAAATTTAGTTCTTATTTCCTGGCAGTTTTCAGCAAACTCCATTCTTGGTCTATGTGATGCACCTAAGATCATAAAGAATGAAGTAGTAAACGTTGGAACCATTTATTTCCTACCTATTGCCAGGGAATGAAGAATTAAAACAATTAACCCTGTGGCCAGAACAGTCAAGGCAGTGTGTACAGCTGCCAGTCACCCTGGATTCATGCTGAGCTAAACGAAAGCACGCCCAGCCCCCACGGCTGTACACATCTATGAGAATGACATGACTTGTGACGACTCGGGGCTCTGAGCACAAGCAAAATGCTACTGATCACTTGAGTGAACGAACTGTTTGGCTTTCTTTACAAAGCTACTCACAGAATAAAACCCAAATACTGTCAACAGATTGATTCTCTTGTGAACGGCGTGAGATTAATCAAAGATTTGTACCACTGAGATATACTTCTGCTAGACTAGCGTGACATTATTAACACATAAGAGGCTCAAGTCCAATTTAAAGACCATGTGAAAGAACTGCAAAAACCCAGTACAACATGGATGGAGCTAGAAGAAATGATTGTAGCCGAAATAAGCCAGAAAGCAAAAGATAAATACCGAGTGGTCTCATTTCTATGAAGACTATAGAGAAACCAAACAAAGGGACAAGAAAAAGTTAAAACTAGTAAACTGATAACAGAACTGAAGCAGACAGCAAGGGATGGTGGGAGAGAGGCCAAAATCTGGAGGGATGAGCCCAAGGGATGATAGTTCACAGGTGACAGTGGTGGGAGAACTTTTGGGTATACAATGATGTAAGAAAAATACATTCTAATCAATAAAAATTTTTAAAAAGAGCACAAACTGAACTTCCTGTCAAATGTAGAACTCAAATGGTCTTTCACCACCACAAATGATGGACAAGACTCCTCAGATACCAAGCAGTGACACGGTGTAGCAAGAGGCAGCATGGGTAGTGGTTGAGAGAAGCTGTCTCTTCTCTTAAGGTTCAGATACCGGCTCTGCCACTTATCAGCTATGGGACCTTGGGCAAGTTGCTTAAATTACTCTGTGCCTCAGTGTCCTCTTCTGTGAAATGGGCCTGGTAATAGCCATCTCAGAGTTTTTGGTAAAGATGAAATGTATGAAAAGATGGAAAATGGGAACCGTGTCCTGTATGTTGTACACAAGTTAGCTCTTGCTGCACACTGTCATGTGGCATCTCAAAGAATAAAATGCTTAAGTGTAACTTCTGTGGTATTGTGTCCGTAGGGATTATCTCCACGTTCCTTCATGTCCACCCATTTGGAGCAAGCATTGAATACATCTGTTCCTACTTACACCGTCTAGATAATAAGGTACATGGTGGGGGGGTAGGGGAGGGTCATAAGAGGAATTCAAGATTGTGTAAATAGGTGACCTTACTCCCCCAAGTGTAAATAGATCATTATTATAGCTTTAAGGAAATTTCTTTTCCTTTCTCTCACTGTGATTCAGTGCAGAGCTTCTCTTCCAAGCAGAATGACATCCTATACCTGTTTGCCTGGAACTGGAAGGCTTCCTGCGCCCCAATGCTAACACCAGGGAAGTCCTTAGCAAAGCTAAATGTACTGACTACCCGACTTCCAACATATATCTTAGAAGAATGTTCCTCCTTTCTCTTAACTTACGTATAAGCTACAAGTTAGCCATTTCTCACCAGTCAAACTTACACCCTGTGTCTATAGACAACAGTAGCTATTAATTTTCAGAAATGAAAGACTTCCTCCCTTCTCCACCCTTCTCCCCCACCATCACCATCTCCACTGCTAATTCTGTGATGAAACAAGCAAGACAGGGACAAAAAGACATGAAACAATCCATCTGTAGCCAACTGGATGTTGGATCACAGCTGATCTCTTGGGCAACTTCCTTCTCAGGATGCTCTCCTGTAGAGGAACTCACAGAATACCAGGAGCAAGGGCAAGTGCTAGTTCCCTGGAAAGTCAAGGGTGCAAGGATGCCTCTCAGAGGCAGAAGGGGACTCTTAAGAATCCCTTGAAGCAAACAAGCTCATGATAGATTTTTTTCTAGACGCATCACTCTGTTCAACTTGCTCATGGATGATACTGTTTTTCAGAATCTGGGTCTTTTGAGAATGCCATTCAAATGCAGATGCCTGACAATTGACCATCCAAAATGATAAGCCATTTAAGCACATGTCCTCATAACAAAGTAACTGGCCCATTCGGGAATCCAGCTGTGGTGCTAAATCCTCCTCCTGGCGTTTATTTTAGTTCTAGCTAGCAGTCCCCCTCATTTATCTCTGGGAAGTGATGCTATTCTACAATTAAATAGCCCATTTGGCAGTGAAGGGAAGGATGAAATGTGAGCTCCAGGACTAAGTGGTCAGTAGAAATTGAGCTACATGTCAGTAAAATGATCTTTTTTCACACTGCAAAAATAATGTATTGATACCATTTTTAAAATGTAAGCAATGTAAAAATATAGAATAAAAAGAAAGGAAAATATAGAAAAAAGAAATATATAGAAAATATAGAAAAAAAAGAAAGGAAAAGTTACCCCCACCCCACCCCTCAAGGATAGCCACTATTAATAGTTTGGAATATCTTATTTCCAGTTCCTCTCTTTGCCTGTGCTGTACTGGTATTATATGTATGTATCTATAAGCACTATAGATTTATGATTTTTGAAACAGGGATTTGATTCTGCATAGTATTCTGCAATACACATCGTTGTCATTGCTGGATATGGTCTACTAGCACCACTAGGAAGAAGATGACCTCCCTCCCAGCCTGTGCCCCATTCTTCTGAGCAGTTTTCTGCCAGAGTAGTGACAGGGCCACCCAGGGGAGCCTGCAGGGGTGCCAGCAGAAATGGGGAGGAGTCGCAAAGGTCCCTCCTTCCAGCTTCAGGAATATTCGTGAGACAGCAACTCCATTTTTAAGTAACCTCGAGGGTTCTTCTGCCAAGTCCTGGTGCCCAGATCAGTTAGGATGTTTGCTGGTAGCTTAAGGGTGGCTATGGGAAGAAATCCCACAAGGGGTGCACAGGTTTGTTTCTGTACGTGTGTGTGTGTGTGTGTGTGTTGTGTGTGTGTGTGTGTGTGTGTACTGAAGAGAGAGAGATAATGCACAATAGGAACACAGAACATCTCCCATCCCTCTCACTTTTTCTTTGTGAATTAATGCATGTCCATTTCTACCTCCTTCCCCTTCATAAAGGGGTGCTTGGCGGCCCGAGCCAGCCAGCATCTTGCAGCATGACCCTGATGACCCATCATTCAGCTGGCTACCAACCCAAGTCTCTCCACATAACTGACACGGGGCCTTCCCGATAAAAAGTTCAGTGGTAATCGATCTCAAAACATCAAGCCCAGCAAAGAAACTTGCCACAAAAGAATAAACAGTGTATGCTTCCACATACATGAAATTTCCAGAAAATGCAAAACAACACTGAAAAGTAAGTCAGGAATTGGGATGAAGACTGACTGCAAAGAGACACAAAGAAGTTTGCGGGATGTAAGAGAAAGCTCTAAAACTCAAGTGTGTCCGATGCACAATTGTGTAAGTGTACTAAGACTCAAGAATCTGTACTTGTAAAATAGGTGAATTTATTATGTGAAGCATAAAATACATACAAAAGAAAGCTTAGCGGATCCTATCTGGTGGTCACAGCAGAGGAACGCTGCCATCTGGAAGCCACTCAGGCAGCACACACATGCGCACGCATGCATGCACACACACACACACACACACACACACAGCTGTGTTCTTCAGCATTCTAAAGCTGAAAAAGAAGCAGCTAAGCAAGGTAGAGCTGGTTTTCATTGGACATGTCTTCTCTGCCCGCAGATCTGCACCAGTGATGTGGAATGTCTCATGAGTCGACTCCAGCACACCTTCAAGCAGGAGATGACTGGAGTTGGAGCCAGTTTAGAGAAGAGATGGAAATTCTGTGGCTTTGAGGGCTTGAAACTGACCTGAATCACGTTGCCTAGGACCCTGGGATCCTGAAAATAAATGTGGGTTGGACAAGTGTAGAAAGTGATTTGTATTTTCAATGGTTTTCAAGTGGAAATTGTTTTCAACGTGTCCATTCATTCCTGGTATATCTTTTGAGTTAAAATAAGGATCCTAGAGCAGCACCTCGAGCTATAGGCCCTAAAAAAGACTCAAACCTCAAGTGCTGTCACTCCCACCCCTTCTGTCAATTGGTTGTCTTTTTTTTCATTAGTGCTATTGAAAAAGGCCTGAGGCTGATGAGTATTTGGGGTGTTTTGGTGTCTGTACTACTGTTGTAAACTTTAGTCTTTTTTAAACACTATTCATTGACAGGTTTTGATGATTTGTATGTGATTTGCGTTTCAAAGCGTTGCTTCACTGCTACTGTTGCTGCTGGCAAGAGGGATGAGAGGAGCACTAAGCACTCCATACCTGACTGACGTGTCTTTCCAGTCCCTAGCAAGCCAGTGAGAAACTAACACATCAGTGTCTTCTAAAAGGTGCTGGACCCCGTTCACCTTTTAAAGGACAAAGCATGGTTTGTGGCTTTTTGCAAAATTACTGTGAGCCAAAAGTTGACAGATGTTTCCAGGTTATTTTCTCCGGTGGAGCAGATTAAAGATTTCAGAATTAAAAATCTCTAATTCTAGATGTCTTCGCCGAATGCAGGTGTCCAGTGTGACTGGCATGTGAATGTGCTGCTGAGAATCACTTTGTAAATAGTCTGCTTTTGAAGGAGGGCATGTTTAGTTTTCTATGAAGTAAAACATATGTGAGCCAATGTGAGTGTGTGTGCGCGCACACGCACACATTAGCAGAAGGGATTTATTTTAATATGCTTTCCCCTCTGGCTTTCTTACAAAGTCTGTTGCTCCCTTTCCTTCTGCTGTCAGTGTGTTGAATTGCAAACCATGCACTGCTGTAAATACCGTGTTGACTTTATGCGAATGTTTGTAAAGAGTTGATATGAGTATTAATAGAAAACTCCTGGTAAAGAATAAATAATGGGCCAGAGAGCATGAAGCTTCCTGTAAAACGGTGAGCTCCTGCTCAGATGCCAATTGCTGGGGTCACCTCCGGTTCTGTGGTGCCCGTCAGCGGGTTGCCATGGCACAGTATGTACACTGGTCAGGGATCCTGCTGAGGGGAAAAGAAAGGGACAGGATGACGATTTGGGGCTCAAACCTGGCGGCGGAAATGAAATGATCTTTAGCGAAACCGGCCCTTCCTGGCATCTTGATTCAAACTAAGGAAATGGAAGAAGGAAGCAAAGCAACAAAGAGTATTTCAGGAACATACTTTGTAACTGACATGTCAGTAGTGTTCAAAGTTGTATTTTTAAAAGATAAATATTCCTTTTTTATACCTCAGTTTGGTGTTCTGTTGTGTTTTTGTCCATTGATTGTGTCGGTTGTTTCCATGGCTCTGTAACTTTGGGGTTTGCCCCTCCATATATGTACATGCCTCATTCATCCCCCCGCCCTTGTTCTCTAAGTAATGCTTCCATAGGTCATCTCCCTTGCTGCCTCTGAGTGACCAGGACATTGAAGGAAGATGCTAACCCTTCAGCCTTGACAGCTAGAAAGAGGGTTCCAGGGCAGCCCATGCTGAACACCCCCCCTTCATCTGAACATTCCCCTTCAGCACCCACTGTGGCACCAGCAGGAAGTTCCCCAGTTCTTTTTACATCAGCTTCCTCACTGGAGGTCTCTGCCATCCGCACTCCAGAAGGCTTTGCTTCCTCAGTCCCAGGGGTCCTGAAATTCCTTACTCCTATCTGTGGCATCAAGGAAGATTTGCCACTTATCAATTACTTCTTATTGAAATACGTGAAATAAAATGAAATTTTAAAACAACAGTCACACCAAGGCCCTGGCTCTCCTTCACTTGATCTACTGTACTACCAATGGCCTTTTCCTGTGACTCCTTCCATTTAGTCCGGGCATACCCCTCCCGGCCTGCTTGGATCTACCAGTTGTAATGGTTAGTTTTGTGTCAAGTAGGTGAGACTAGAGTGCTCTTGGTCAAATGCCAATCTAGATGTTACCAATCTAGATGTTACCATGAAGGCATTTTTGAGATGCGATTAACATCGAAACCAGCCGTCTTTGAATAAAGAGGATTACCCTCCATACTGTGGGTGGACCTCAGCCAATCCATTGAAAACCTTAGGAGAACAGATTAAAGTCCTCCAAGGAGTAAGGAATTGTGCCTCCAGGTCACCTTCGGTCTAGGACTAGTATTCATGCCTGCCAGAATGTCCAGACGGCTGCCAGCCCTACAAATTTGAAACTTGCCAGTCTCTACAGTCACATGAGCCAGTTCCTTAAAATGTCTCTAGATACCCGTGTATGTGTGCTTGTACGTATTATACATCCCTTTGGTTCTGTCTTTTTGGAGAACTCTAATACATTACCCCAGAGCATCAAAATAGAATCTGTTCGTATTAGATCACCTAATCAAATTGCACACCTGCTGTCTTGTGCAACCCTAACATTCACCATGAAAATATATTCATGAAACTTTTACTTAACAAACGTTCAGTGTTATTTATTGTCTTATTGTTCCTCCCGAATTTTGAAATATTGCTGTTTTGTTATTTGGGGGAGATAGAGTAGATTTTTTTTCCAGATAAGAATGGATAGAAACATTCTTTCATTTTACAAATGTCTGTTTCATCTCCTCTCCTAGTCTTTTGACATTTCAGTTCTGATTTTTTTTTTTTACTAATAACAAGTTGCTCTTAAATGTCTTCAATGCAAATGAAAAGGTTGGTTTTCCATGTATATTAGACAAATCTGTGTTTAAGTCTGATAGTTTTTTTTTTAATTTGGGCCCCAAAATATATGGTTTTCATATAATGTAGAATAAATGGTATCACTTGACAGTAAAGATGTGCAAGACCTTTGACTCACCCGGTAGAGCTGGGAATCCTCAGCTGTCTCAAGAAGACCTGCATTCACCTTTCTCCATAGCTGCTACCATCCGCTGAGCACCCACTCTGCCAAGTGCGCTGTCCATAGTCACTTCCTGCCTCTGTGATGTTAAGCAATTTGCATGGGCACAACGAGAGCTCAAATTCCCTCATAGACAGAACTACAGAGAAATGGTATATGCCTCACCTGAACAAGACAGGATCCATAAATTGCTCAGCCAGTACTTGCCCCAGTGAGACCACAATAAAGAGTTATATATATATGATTATTCTAAACCCTGCATTGTTCATTCACAGGCCATGAGAAAACACCTGATATGTAGAAGTATCAGTCCTAGAAATTCAATGAGAGATAAAGCATGATCCCTTCCCCCCAAAAGTTTACATTCTAGCATAGGGTGCCTGCTAAATGAGATGGTCACATGCCAAGTGCTATAGGAGGGACATGTTGGACGACTTCATAAATGTTAGGAAGCCTGAACTCTGTTCAGAGGAAAAAGCAATTTCAGGAAGGTTAAATGGTTTCCCTGAAGTACAGTTAATATGTGACGAGGCCAGGATTTGAACCCAACTCTGCTGGCTTCAACTGAATGCTCTGCTGTATCGTGGTGTCCAAAGTCACTCTCTACCACTGTCACTCAACCTCTCTGAACCCTTTTCTTCACTTACACAGTGGGAATCTAAGTACGCTTTCCACAAAGGGTCATTTATGAAGCTTTGCTCAGATGTAGTGTCCAACCCTAACTCCGCCCCGTAAAGTAAGGGCTCAGTAAAAACCTGTAATAATCATTCAACTGACAGTCACATCAACAGTGCTTTGATGACCCCAGAGCTATCTCTCCAGTTTGGGGAATCCCATAGGAACACAGGCAAGCTCAATGGAAGAATGAAACCTAATGCTCAGAGAAATTCAGATTTTGCTGACCATTAGACATAAATACTACCAACCCAAGCCCAAAGAGGAAGAAACTTCCTCTGCTGTGTAAAGATACAGGCACCAGTATCCTTCCATTTTCATCCCCTCCCATCTCAGGACAAACCACATTCCCTTAAAAGGAAGGCCAGAGGGCTTTATCTTCTCTCCCATACCTCAGGATCATAACATCATGCCAGTCTTTCAGTATGGCAGGAAGTTTTGAAGATCTCAATTTACCTACATTTTCTAGCTGGATGGAAGAACTCAAAGGCACATTGAAGCAAGTAATTGGGACAGCAGAAGGAAGGAAAAGGAATTTATTACAGGAGCATTAGAAACTTGTGGAGATAGCAGCTCTGGGGTGGGAAGTGGGCTGCAAGACATATTAAGAGTATTCTATCCAAATGCAGTCGCTTCAACTCGGTGTGGATATTACACCACCTTAAAATTAATAGCCTGGGACATCAGAAGACTTGAATCATTAACAATCATTGATAAATAATTTCTATGGTGCTTGACAGTATTTGCATAGTAACTCTAAAAATAGACATTATGTTGTCTGTGACCTAGCAGGGACAGATGGGTCCCTCCCGTTTTATTGTAGTGGAAAACATCTCCAAATGATGAAGAGCCATAGTCTGGGTCATACAGTTAAGTGGATGGTGGAACTGGGATGAGATACAGCACTCCTGAATTCTCCCTATCTCCTCCCCACCGCAGGTCCAGCCTCTGTCTAGTATGGCTGAGAGACTGGAAAATAGGGGCTCTTGACAGTTTCTGATGCCAGGGACTCCTTGGGAAGCCTGGGAAGTCCTTATCAGAATAACATTTCTAACTGCATGAAATAAAACGCAAAAATTATAAAAGAAACCAACTCTATGGTAATAATATAGTGACCAAAACATATTTGTGATATAGTAACATATACTCCTTCAATACTTTCAATTTCATGATGGTTCATTAACTACTGTAATTTTGAAATAATGATTGATTTACACAAATGTTTCCAAAAATCTGCAATCATCTATGAAACAATAATGTCTGTGATACTGGTGGGAAAGTCACCATTATTGCTAACACCTCTGTATTTTATTGTTCATGTTTATAAATGGAAGAAAATGCTTAATCTCAGTTATCAGTGGTTAGCCAAAATATAAATGTAATTTTTCCATCAAAACTCACACACACACTGCTTAAAATTTACTTCTAGGTCAGAACCCCTGCCAGAGGAGACTAATGGAATATGAAGTGAGATCCCCCAAAGTGGGAGCAAAAGTAATTTTATTAAAATGTCTATTTATTACTTAGAACAGTGCCCATCCCACAGCAGGCTCCATAACTGTGTTTATTACACAGGAATATATTTTGAACAAGAAGTTTTATAAATGATAGAGATAAGTCCCTTGCACATTTTGAAATAGTAAAATTCAAAGTCATTGCATGAATGGTAGGAGGGTCCCTCAAGCCTGTATTTCTGTGAAGTGACAGATGAGCTTCAATGTGAGCAAATACAAAGTACTGCATTTAGACGAAAATGAGCCAAATGCTATTCACAAGATGTTCATCTCCAAACCATCAGTTCTGGCACAGGAAAGGGATCTGGGAGTTGCTGGAAAGATGTCCCTGAAGACATCTGTCCAATGTGTGATTGGAATAATAAAAAGGCAACAAATTCTAAACACAGCTATAAAACATAGAAATAAAATAGACGATATCATTTTATTCCCTTTATTTAAAAAAAAAAAATAGTGCCCACACAGTAAAATGGTGTGTTTCATAAGGATGGCCCTTGCTTCATATTTTTAAAAATTATTTATTATTGGTTTATAACATTATGTAGGTTTCAGGTATATGTCTTTATAAATCAATACATGTATATACTGCATTATGTTTACATCTGAATTCCAATTCACATGTTGTTCATTTATACTGTCCAAGCAACACTGGGAGTCAATAGCAGATATAAAGCTGTATATGATATGGTATTTTCCCTTGAGTTTGAAGAGGTCTCAGAATCTAGAGCATGGGTGGGAGTTATTTCTAACAAATGATTTCTACCCTCTGAACCAAAAGTCACCCAGTATTTCTCTCACCTTCTGGCTTATTCACTTAACATTATCCCCTCCAATTCCATCCATGCTGTCACAATGGCAAGATTTCGTCTTTCTTTAGAGCTAAGTATAATTCTATTGTCTATATAAACCACATCATCTTAATTCACCCATCTGTCCTTGGTCCCTTAAATTAAATAACTTGCCTATTGGGAGTGTGCTGCAATGAACATAGAAGTGAATGTATACCTTCAAATTAGTATTTGTGCATTCTTTGAGTAGATACCTAAGAATGGAACTGCTAGTAGATCTATTTTTTTTTTTTTAGAAACCTTCATACTATTCTCAACAGGGACTTGACTATCCCCATCAACAGTGGAAGGAAGGTTGTGAGGAACAGATCCATGTGGTCAGTTTGATGGTGGTAAATGATACTAGAACTTTGGTGATGGGTCCCATGTGATCTACGTGTTTATGGAAGGAGGAAAGTATACTCCTGAAGCATGTAGTTTTGTAACCCTATAATACATCAATTTTAAAAGAAAACCAATATATTATAGCATCTGGGAAGCATTTTGAATGAGGGAAGAGTGAATATGACAAATGTTGAAAACTCAAGTGATGTGAGAACTGAGAACTTTCCGCTGGAGTTAGAGATATAAATCCTGCAGGATCAGTTTAGCAGGAATTGGTGGAAGCAAATCCCTGACTGGAGGGAATTTAGGGGAGAAGGAAAGGAGAAAACTTTGAAATTGAATGTATATCCATTGTGTGAATTTTTGCTGTACAGAAGAACAGAGAGATGAGGCAAAAGCTGAAAGGAAAAATGGAATCATGAGAGACTTTTTTAGGAAACAAAATGTTTGCATTATAGATATAAATTTCCCATTGGTTTTTGTGACTTGACTTTCAAGAAAACAAAAATGAGGTTGCATAATGAAATATATGATTAAAAAAAAACCACAAAAGTTGCATGACTAACTTTCCACAGTTGGTCATTTCTCCCATAATTTGTCTCATTGGTTATGAAAGAATGTTAAGGAGGGTGGGGAGAATGAAGAATTGCACTGCAATTTTAAGTTTAAATAGAAACTAAGAATATTAATCCATATTCTCGGGAAACAAAATCAATAGATGATGATGATAGATAGATAGATAGATAGATAGATAGATAGATAGATAGATAGATAGATAGATAGATAGATAGATAGATAGATAGATAGATAGATAGATAGATAGATAGATAGATAGATAGATAGATAGATAGATAGATAGATAGATAGATAGATAGATAGATAGATAGAAGATAGATCAATGATAGGGCTAGATGGATGATAGAGATACAATGATACATGAATGATGGAGGTTAAATAGAAGGTAGATATCACAATATATAGAGTGAAATTTTATATAAAATAATGATACGACTATAAAATAAATATACTATAATATAATGTGTGATATAATAAGATATATCATCTACATATATAAATAGTAAATCTCTTCATGCTTTATGTAATCTCTAATCTCTAATCAACATATATTTATACAAAGAGATTCAATCTTAAGGAATTGGCTCTTATAATTAAGAAGGCAGAAAGGTCTTCTGATCTGCACTCAGAAAATGTGAACCCTGGGAGAGCCGGGGGTGTGATTCCTGTGAGTGCAAAGGTCTGTAAGTCAGGAGAACTGAGGGTAACACTTCCAGGCTGAGTCTGAAGAACTGAACCAGGAGACAATGGTGTGATCCCAGTGCAAAGGCCAGCGAAGGCATGACCACGGCTGGCCTGAAAACTTATATACTTAGGGAACTTCTTAATGAGCTTGATTTTCAACTGTTCAACTTGATGGGACGCAAAAAAGTGTTAAAAGAAAATCAACTGTGACAGCCTGACAGGAGCTGGAAGACTATTAGCAGGCTCTCTTAGCAGTGAATGAGTGCCAGTAAATATGCTGACCTCCCCGAGCAGTAAAACAGGTGGTTTGGCTGAGACACCATCTCAGGTGGGGGCCAAGATAGAAGGAGGGGCCTTTATTTCCCTTCCCTTACTGCATCCAGACTTTTCTTACCACTCAGTTTCATTAGTCATACAAACACCACCAGATAAAGAACCCATAGAGAAGCAGCAGAGAGATCATGGAACATTATGCTTGTCTGGATATCTACAGATAAGAGTATTAACTCTAATAGTACTCCTGTAATGACTCGATCATTACGCTGCAGCCTGGAGGAAATTCTAATTTTGAAATCCCACCTCTGAGGCTTATTACTGAGAGAAAAGAGAGATTGTGGAAAAGCCAGCGGATGCCAGTTACGGGGCACGGGGCGGGGAGGGGGCAGGGAGGAGGAGGGGAGGGGGCAGAGGAAGCCATGAAAACAGCATCCTGGGTTGAATTTTTGAATTTTCAAAACCTCAAAGCTCAAGGGGCCCTTCACGACCAGCGGTCCGGGCCCTTCTTTTCAAAACTGAAACCACTGAGGCCACGGAGGGAAAATCACTGGGCTCTGGTCACCGAGCAAGAGGGGCAGACCTGGAGCGTGCTCCGCTCCCCTCCCACTTCTGTCTCTTTTCACTGCACTTGAACATGCACTAATGGAAAACAAATTGACGCAGAAGATTGCCAAAGGGTTAGAAAACCTGAGATTGTCCATAAAGGATTGTTATTCTCTCAACCGGCTCCCTGCAACACCAGAAATTCTAGCTGCAGCGATGCGGAGCGGAGCAGAGCGAATGGTGGTCGCTGTCACTCCTTTCATCTGAAAGCACTGTACTTGCAGCCTTTTTTTTTTCCCATCACAGGGTGAGACTCCACATATGTAAAAACTCAATTCAGTGCCATTGAAAGTTTGTTCTAATGAACGCTGGAAATCACAGGTAATTCCCCATCCGTCCGAAACACCTCAATATGCCATCAAACAGCTGACATTCCCTACCAGCCAGGATGGAACCCAAGAGTCAGTCCTTGGGCGCCGGACAGAGCACATTAAATCACCGGTAACATTAAACTGGAATTTTCATGAGCCGGGAAAGGCCACGGAGACTGATGCTTGTGTGTGCAAGTGCGTGGCGCTGGCGTGCGTGGCGCTGGTGTGCGAGGTCGTGGCGCTGGTGTGCAAGTGCGTGGCGCTGGATGCCACCCCCTCCCGCGCTCCACGGGCAGCCCTGGGAACCCCCTGCCGAGTGCTGTCTCTAATGGCTCACCTGGGAGCCCACAGTGCCGCGGGACACTTTCATTAACAATGGGGATGGGAAAGAGAAGTTGTCATCTATTCCCTTGCAAGCTTTTCCTCTCGTGTGTTTCCTACGTGCACTGGAACAGGAATAATAGTTTTAAACGCTTTTCGGATTAAGTTGCTCCCTTCACTTTGTTAATCAGGAAAGAGTAGTCACTGCAGCTAGAAGAAAGTCCATCAAAGAAGGTGTTCTTTGTCTTTGCCAGAGCAACCAAGGGTTGAATTAGGGGCCCAGTTTCTTGCCTTTTTCTGACATCTGGAAGAGGGGCTGTTCCCTCTCCCATCATCCGCATCTTCCCAATTACTTCTGACCTGGAATCAGAGAAATGGTCTTCCCTTCCCAAGAAAATCAAACAGGCAAGGTTGCCATAGTGGTCTTTTTACATAGTCCATTCTCCCTCCAGGAAAATAAATGTACCAATGGCAAGAGATGGATTAACAAGGCAATTCTCAAAGGGTATCTTTCTGACTTTCAATTGACATTCACTCCTAATCAGTGAAAGAATGCTAAAGTAACCTGAGGGGAGAAATCCTGCGTTGTCAAATTATAACAAGGATGCAAAACAATGGTTCATTAAATAAATAACAATAAAGTTTAAAAAACAAGAATGCTACCGTAAGCTAGGGAAGCATTGATATGGTTAACATTGTTGGAGAGAAAAGACTGAAGAATAACCTCTGCACTCATGCAAACACTATTGCAGTTGCAAAGACAAGATGTACACATTCCAGAAAAAAACATATTCAAGAAAAAGCAATATAAGAAAATACAAAGGCTGGGTGGAGCATGTGACAAGGGTTCACAGTGAAAGGGGACTGCTGAAGCCAGAGCCCTCAACAAAACCGTTGCAATGGAGGGGCATTATTCATTTAATGTACCATTGTTTTGCATCCTTGTTATAATTTGACATGAGACAAGGACAACTGCATGACCAAAAGCACGGAGAGAGGATGAATATGGGAAAGTAAGGACACCAGCCTATGCCTATTGGGAAGAAAGTTAGAAGGAAGACAAGGTGAGGCCTGAAGAGCCAGATAGAAGAGCCTAGACCTGATGGGGCTAAAAAACAGGGCACTGTCTCAATGTGAGGTTAGGAAAGGCTGCACTACAGAAAGAGGATGGGGAGAGGGAGGAGGGAGACGGAGGGGGAGAGGGAGGAAGAGGCAGAGAAGAAGACAACAGGATGAGGGAATTATGATAGAAATAGTTGGAAAGGTGGTTATCGAACACCCAGCAAGAGACAATGGAGGGTTTACATTACAATAGATTTGGAAAGAGAACTGCGGTTAGCAGGGTAAATGGCCCATCCCTGACAGAAGGAGGAAAGTTAGGCAACTTGGATTTAGACTAATTTTGTCACCAGTTACAATGTAACCATGATGATGTATGCCAGTGCTCTCCAGTACACAGGAATAAGAATTAGTGTGAAACTCTCTCTCTCTCTCTCCCTCCCTCTCTCTCTCTCTGGAAATATTAGAGGGAAGCAGGGAGTTGGGTATAAAAATTAGTCTGTATGTTTTTGGCTTAAGTTAATGAAGTTTGTTTTTTCACATTCCATGAAACACAAGAGTAGAACAGAATTCAAGCACAGTTCAATAAAGTGCTGGAACAGGTGTAGAATGAACCTCATCCTTCACAGCATACACAACAATTAACTCAAAAGTATAATCACAATCAAAATAACTGACATAAGAATTTCATTCATAATTAATATATAAAGAACACTTGTAACTCAATAATAAAAGCAAAACAGCAAAACCCTCCATGAAGTACAATTCAGAAATCCCTTTCTGGAATCATCTGCAGAAGGCAAAAAATTGAAGGAAAACATAAACAGATGGGACTTCATCAAACTAAAAACCTTCTGCACGGCAAAAGAGACAACAGAAAAAACTAAAAGAAGCCCAACCAAATGGGAAAAAATTTTCGCCCTCCAAAAGAGTGATAAGGGATTAATAACACTGATCTACAAGGAACTCACACAACTAAACAAAAACAAAACAAGATACCCAATCAAAAAGTGGGGAGAAGAACTAAAAAGACATTTCTCCAAAGAGAAAATACGAATGGCCAACAGACACATGAAAAATTGCTCAATATCACTAGCAGTCAGAGAAATGCAAATCAAAACCGCAATGAGATAGCACCTTCCACCAGTAAGAATGGCCCACATCAAAAAAACAGGCAACAACAAATGCTGTCGTGGATATGGAGAGAAAGGAACACTCTTACACTGCTGGTGGGAATGTAAGCTCGTCCAGCCACTATGGAAAGCAGTATGGAGACCCCTCAAACTCATGAAAATGGAATTACCACTTGACCCAGCAGTCGCACTTCTGGGAATCTACCCAAAGGAGACCTCAATGTGGGTACAAAAGGACACCTGTGCTCGGATGTTTATTGCAGCATTATTTATAATTGCAAGGTCATGGAAACAAACCAAATGCCCCAGAACAGATGAGTGGATGAAAAAGATGTGGTATATATACACAATGGAGTATTACTCATCAATTAAAAATGAAAAATTGGATGAATTTATGGAAACCTGGGTGTACCTAGAAGAAATCATTCTAGCAGAAACGAGCCAGATAGAAAAGGACAGAAACCAAATGGTTTCACTAACATATGGTCAACCAAATGAAACTGCACAGAGGGAGAATGGGGACCAGCTGGAGCGGGTGGGAAGGGGAGGTGGTGGGTGACCCCCAGGGACTGAAATGATGTGAAATATAAATAAATTAAAAAATTATTAAAAAATAAAAAAAAGCAAAACAATCTTTCTTTTTAATTGGACAACAGATTTAAACAAACATCTCACAAAATAGCATATAAATATGACTGGTAACCATGTAAAAAGACAATATCATTAGTTGTTGGCAAAATGTGAATTCAACTGTAATGAGATAACACTACTCACCCACTCTTTTGAATGGCTAAAGTTGAAAAGATTAATAATACCAAGTGTTTGTGAATATGTAGATCATTTGGAACTCTCATACGTTGCTGGTAAGAATGTTAAAGTGGTACAAACCTTTCAAAAACTATATGACAGCATCTGGTAAAATTAAAACTATACTTATGATAGGTCTCAGAAATTCCACTCCTGGATATTTACTCAGGAGAAATGGAAACGTGTCCATCTAAAACACTCATATATGAATGTGCATAGTACCATTACTTATAATGACCAAAAGAAAGATACAATGTCCAGTTTTAATGTCCAAAACCAGATGATCAAGCAGTATGTATCCACGTAATGAAATACTAGTCAGCAATAAATACAAAGGGACATCCCACTGCTTTATAACATGTATAAATCTCAAAATCTTTATGCTCAACAAAAGAAGTCAGACACAAAAGTGATCCTAGTGGATGATGTCATTATAGCAAATGCTGCGAAAAGTAATATCAATCTACAGTGACAAAAACAGACCCATGGTTGCCTGGGGCCAGAAGTGGTAGGATTGATTGCAAAGACACTTGAGGGAACTTTTAGAGTAAAGGGTGTGGTGTGTTCTACATCTTGATTACGGTGATGGGATCATAAGTGTACATATTTTCCAAATTCATAACATTGCACAATTTTAAATGGTGTGTTTTATTGTATATATGCATTTTTAAGTCTTCATTGTTGATCATGACCCCTTAAATGGATATAGTATATTCTGGTGATAAGTGTATATCCAGTACTTCCCCTTTACATTGTACTAAACTGTAAAATATGAGTGAATCCAAGCATACAAATTACAGAAAATAATATAGTGGATACCTTTGAGCCTACAACTAATATGAAACAGATATGAACATAATGTCATTTTGTATATTTTTAAATGTATATAAATGAAATCTATTGCAAGTATCTTCTGGTCTTTGTTGACACATTATTTTTCAGATTGTACACATTGATACAGATAGATTTAGTTCACTAAATTTCAACTGTATGACTAAGCCACATTTCAACTGTGACTAAGGCAGTTTTAGCCAAGTAGTACCTTGTTTCAACTTCTTCACTTTTATTCATATTCATATTCATTTTTTATTCTCACATACAGCAGTTTATTAGAGTAGATATAGATGTGGAATTGCTGGACTAAAATAATATGAATATTTATGCTACATAATAAGCTACCCTAAAAATTAGTGGCTTGAAACAATCACTTGCTTTTGTCTATGAAACTGCAAGTTGAGTGAGGATGGCTCATCTCTGCTCCACAGGACATCACCTGTTGGACTGCAGCATTCACTTCCAAAATGGATCATTAGAATACATATTACCAGTGAGAAAAAGCTACAATAATCACAGAAGACATTCCCATTACCAAAAAAGGGAAGCAGGAGGAGACATACAGCTTTATATAGTAATTCTGAATTCCAGCTGGGCATGTATCACAACTTTTTAAATTAGGACCCAATCCTTCTCTCTGGGAATGATTTCCTATAGTTCTTGGCTTCGCCCTCTGAATCATCTATCCTTAGCTATAGAAGATCCATGGCTAAGCAGGGCTTCCAGAATAGTGATATGTGAATTTTGATTTTTTTCTGCCTTAAAACAACCATATAATCATCAAAAAGATATTTTTAAGAAACATTTTCAATTTCTGGGAATTGCGTTCAGGCCTTACAGCAAATGAAGAGTATTTATCCACGAGGTTATGTGAGGCCTCAGTAAGAAGAGTAAGAGGTTAAATAGAAGCCCTCTCCTGCTCCCATGCAGCACCCACAGCTGTATGCAAGGAAATCCTTCCTCTGGGTAAGTATAGTCAGTAAGATAGGTGCTCTCTTGCTTCACAAGGCACAGTCCATGGCTACAGTTTCACCATGAGAGGGGCAATCTCCAAGTGTCTTTCATTCTCCCCCTCTCTTTGTTATAGAAGTTCCATTCTCAGCCGGTGAGTTTGAAAACACTGGAACCCCCTTTCCCCATTCAGTTCTCAGTTGTAAGACAAGAGCTATGGCCAAGACCCAACAGACCGAGAAGACTGGGGCCCAATTGACTCCATTGCAGTTCACGCACATGACAGAGATTCCACTCTGAGAGTGGCAAACTGGGAAGGCCAGAAACTACCATCTTCCCTCCCAACCCCCATTCCAGTGCCTGTAGGTAAGACAGAAGTGTCACTCTGGGAAAAGCATGCCACTGTTCTTGTCCCCAGCTCCAGAGCTGTGGTGCCTGGTGCATGTGGTGCATGGTGCACCTTGCCTAGGTAGTGAGGTGGGGCATGAAGACAGAGAGCGCAACAGCTCTCGGATTATGGTCTTTGTCTAAAAGAGAGCATGGCACCATTTTGTCTAAGAACATTGCTGAAAACAATGGTGATTTGGTGGCAAACATTTAAGAAAGTTTGATAGCTCCATGGAGATAATAAGCAAGATGGTAGATGACTAGTAGCGAAAATCCTAGCTAGTAGCGAAAATCTTGGAAAGAAACAGTCAAAAAGTCATTCTGGGATCAGTTCTAGATCTCTTTGATGAGACACCATTGGTACATATTTCTTTGCTTCTTCTAGGCGTGGGTAACTTGTTCTTCAAGCATATTTATAGTGGCTTCCTTCAAGCCTTTGTGTTTTACCCCATTATACCACATTCAAAGGCATATGTCCCTCTTTCCCATTAGCAACCGTGTTAACCTGATCACTTGTTTATGAGATAAACCCCTACAGATCTCTGTGCTTTAACAATCCTTTCCCCTTTGTAAATAATGCCAATATTATCCTAAGATTGACTAATGACAGTTCATTACAATAAGTTCTTATGTCCTTTTGCCATGTCCTGCTAGTCTTTGTGTCTACTTCATTTATGCCTGGCACCATAAATATTCCAGTCTCATCTTATTTTTCCCCCTGCCACAGATCTTAACTCAATCATTTCTCCAAGGAACTATAACAACGCAAGGTCTAGTTTTTTGTGTCTCAATTTTCTATATCCATCTCATGCAGACCTATAGTTATCTCCTGTGTTTATATAAATGCTTACAAACTCAAGCCCTTGCATTGCCAAGACTAACGTTCTTCCAAGTCAGGCAAGCTTTAGTTTCAATTCACATACTTTCCACTCAATTTTCAGTTTCCTTTTTTGGTTTGGAAATTTCTTTTCTAATTGTATCCTCAACTATGCATTTTTAAAAGATGATATAGCTTATCCTAGCTATAGCTGATTTATAGTCAGAGAATTATTAAGCTATCTAATCTGTCAAATCACCTTCATTTTTCATTGCAGCCTTCGGAAGTATTCAGAACCTGAGAAAAATATCCAGAGAGATCTGTTGGGTTCCTTCTTTCCTGGATCATTTCCTTGACAACTTTTATCTCCAGGTTGAATGGAAGATGACAAGAGCACACTCCTTCTCCCAGGTCATCAATCATATCCATTTCATTACAGCAGCTTATCAGTACTCAGCTACACTGTGCTTCCCCTCCAGAGTTACTACCTTTTCTGCTCCCCTATATTTGTTTAGTAGCTGAGAATACAAAGAAACATACAGAAGCAAACCATGAAAATGGTACACAACTCTTAGTTATGGCCCTTGGTCTATCAACCTTTCACATAAGAGAGTGACACAAGTTTTATATAGTCAGGGATACAAGTTTTCCCAAACAATGAAGACCAGTGGGTAGTAGACCTCAAAGAATCAGCTTGATGTTTCTACACAAATCAACTCTAGGCTTGCCTCTCTTTCTATTCAATGAGTGATGATTCTGCTATAGAAAACTCTGACATTTTTAAAGGGTTCATTAATTATGCATCAACACCTGTGTGGCAAATGTGCCATTCAGCAGCAACAAGTAGGACACACTGAAATTCTGATTTCATAACACAAAAAGAAATATGCTCTTCAGATATCTATGTATGTGCTATAAAATCAGAACTATTAGAATAGATGTAGCACATTATAATCCTTAGGATTTTTGCTTTATGTTAGAAAACAATTAAGTGTATGTATTTGGGGGAGGGTTGCTAATTTCATCCCCATATACATATACCTGTGTATTAAAATATATATTTCTATAACTCAGTCTCCCAGAATTTGCTTAAATCTGTTCCAGGTAAATCTGTTTCATACCAGTCCACCACAGACCAAATCTATTTCATGCCAGTCCACCACAGACCAAACCAAGTTAAGGAATTAAGACAAGTTCATATTTCATGTAAATTTCATTTTGGCTTTTTGGCTCTTAAAACTAAGACTTTTTAATGCATCTTCATGTGTATAAACATCATTCTGGAAAAGAAAAGCAAACTATTGTTAAAATAAAAAGTTTCGAGTTCATTGTTTTACTCTTCATGTGCCTCGAGGCCAAGAGTGAAGAGTTCTATGGCCAAAATTCAATCCCCAGAAAATAAAAGTCATGTTCTACTAATCCGGAGATAACTGTCTTAGGGTCTATGAACCCATAGGGGATCCACAGCAGACTTCAGGAAGATTTTGAAGTTTCCAAAATTTTGTATTAATTGTGTATTGGGGGAGAGGGTTAGCGCTTAAGAACATTCTTTTGAAAAGAGAGTCCATGACTTTCATTATGTCCCCCAAGATATTAAAAACTTTTAGCAAAATGACTGTGCTAGTTCATCAAGAAAAACAATTAAGCATTTGCCCCTTTCTACAAGGACCTTGGGTTTTGGTCCCATATGATTTAAGAGGCATGCCAAGTGACTATAGTTCATGAATAAACAGTAGTTGAGAATAGGTTCAGATCTGCCAGAAGATATCCAAAATGGAATGTGCGAGGTCAAAGAGAGTGAACTCATCAAAAGCAATTTGATATCCTACAACACATGCTGAATGTGGACCCTGATGAACTTGGGGCAGATGAATCTTACAGTTTGACCTTTTCCAGACTCATCAAAATGTGTAGCGCTCCAATAATACAGTGTCTGCTTTATGCCCCACAATCCAATACCATGGTATTCAGTTGGTTGTTGTGTTTCAGATGTGGGGTATCACATTTCAAAGGGGAAAAATTAAAACAACAGCTAATAGTAATCAAAACTGTGGGAACTACAACAATGTATGAAAAAAGTTTTAATAAATTTAAAAAATCTGTATGGCATTGGAATTAAAATAAACACAGAGATCAATGGAACAGAATTGAGAGTCCAAAAATACCCACACTTGTGTTGACAGTGAATTTCTGACAAAGGAGCCAAGAGTATACAAAGGAGAAGAGAAAGTCACTTCAACAAATGATGTTGGGAAAACTAGAAAACCATGTACAAAAAATTAAAACAGGACCACTCTGTCTCACCATACACAAAAATTAACTCAAAATAAGGTTTGGATGTAAACTGGAAAACATAAAATATATATAGAAGTAAACAGACAAAATACTTCTGGACATTGGATCAGTGGTAGCTTTAGAGACCAAACTCCAAAAGCAAGGGAAACAAAAATAAATATAGACAAAAGTAAATGTAAAAAAAATACATTAAAATAAAGTTTCTACACAGTAGAAGAAATGATCATTAAAATGAAAAGACAACTTGCCAAACAGAAAATATTTGCATGTCATACATCCAAGAAGGGACTAATATCCAAGATCTGCAATAAACTCATACAATTCAACAAAAAGAAAACAAACAACCCAATCAAAAAATGAGCAGAAGAGCTAAGTAGACACTGCTCTAAATAGAAATACAGATGGTCAACGGGCGCATGAAAAAATGCTCATTGTCACTTATTATCAGGGAAATGCAAATCAAAACTATAATGGGATGCTACCTCACACCCTTAGAATGATCCATATTTTTTCAATAAAAGCGGGAATCAACAAGTGTTCTCAAGTGTATGAGTAAAAACAAGCCGTTTTACACTGTTGGCAAGGAATGTAGACTGGTGAAGCCCCTGTGGAAAGCAGTATGGAGGCTTCTAAAAATATTAAAAATAGAGCAACCTATGAGGCAGGAACTCCATCCTAGGTATCTCCATGAAGAATACAAAAGCACTCACCTAATGGGCTATATGCACACCTATTTCATTTCAACACTATTTATAAGAGCCAAGATATGGAAACAGCCTCAGTGCCTAATGATGAGCGGATTAAGAACATGTGTACATGTACACAATGGACGAGTACTTTGCTATGACAAAAATAAGCTCTTGACACTGAAAGGGATTATGCTAAGCAAAATAACTTAGGAGAAAGATAAACACCAGATGATCTCATCATATGTGAAATATAAAGAAACAAAGCAAAGGAACAGACTAAACCAAATCAAAATAAACACTTGCAATCTGACTGCAGAACTAAGGCTGTGCTAGAAGATTATGGGTATTTGGGAGGTGGGCAGGGTGTGGTGACATACATTTGTAGAGTTATGAACTTATATTCTTAGCACATATACAGTGTTATACCGCTATTACCTTAACACAAATAACAGTATTAAATGTAAAGACAAAAATAAAATAGAATACCTGAATGCACTGTTAACGGTAATCTGTCATCAAAGTTTATACTAGTTTAATGAGGTAGAGAGAAGGTGTAGACACCTAACTTCACTTTCCTTTGCAGTGACATTTTCCCTTTTCTCCATAGCTCTCCAGGTGACATTGCCTCAAATGCAGTAATTTGTGCTAACATGAGCATAATGAGACAGCCCAGACACTGTGCATACATGAGCCAAACAATGCACAAAACTTCGAATCAACTAAGCCAACCATCCCGGATTTATGAAGGAAAAAGTAAAGGGAAGAAGACGTGCCCAAAATACGCTTTTACTGAGCAGCACTTCTGTCTGCCTCCACCCCTCCTTTATTACCTTGTTAAACAAGAATGATAGCACAAAGCACATGGTTTATATTCCAAGCAGGTCACACACGTGGTGCCGGTGACCTCCAACTCTTATCTACCCCTAGCAGAGTCTCTTACAGCCTCTTCCGTCTCTGCATACTTTCCTGAATTCAAACATGTTTGCTACGTGTTCTACACCTTCCGTTCTTTTAATGCACTTGCCTTGGTTGTAGAATAAACAGCATTCTGGGACCAGACAGGAAGACCCTTTAGTGAGAATAGTCTCCGTGCTAATAAAAAGGAAGGGGGCTACTGTGTCCCTATTGCAGATGGCACTAGAGGAAGGGGAGAAGTCATTAGAATATTAAATTGCCTTTCTTTTTATGCATGGTCAGATTTTCTATTCGAAATTCAGCAAGCTCTGAAAACATGTTTCTGTGCACTGCTTCCAGGTTTGGCAGCTCATCCTTTCCTGCTGGGATGAATGCCCGGCCTCAGGGAATTGTCCCTTTATGTGTCAGCTCTACACCTTGCCCAGAAAAAAGCTTCTAACAATTTGACTTAGTCTAAAAAACCCCCATAGCAACTGAGAGGCTATTAGCGTGCTTGGGTGTTAGGTAGGCTGAGCGGCATCTGCAGATAGGTAGCGAAATGCAGATGAGAGGGATACGGTCCATAGAAACTTTACAAGTGTGTCAGGAGGCGGGGGTGGGGGGTGGGGGCTGAGTACTTGTAGAAGAATCTTAGGTTTTTTTCCACTAAGGTGGTATGAGGATCTAAATTGAGGTTAGTTTCTGGAGAATTCTTTAACTCCAGATTTCAGTGTCCCAAGAAAAGTGTACTTCTTGAAACTAAGTACTAAAAAGTACATTTCTTAGGAAGGGTTGGAACCCATCCAGTTATCTGAGAAATAGCAGTATGTGACTATTCACCTGAGGATGACAGCATTTCCATCATACACATTCACTCTTTTGAAACACTTCAGCTAATATTACCAAAATAGCTCAAGTTTATACAATATTGGGCATTTTTCAAATGCTTCCAGAGGCCTTATTTATCAGGAGAAAGCAGAAATTATTATATGTAATTTAAAGGCTATTGTATCAAAAATTTTTAATGTGAGCATACTATATATATATATAAGATGCACATACCATACAAGTGCAGAGGATATGATGGAGCACTATTAAAGGTTGGAAATCCTTTATCAAGTGTATTATTGTCAAAAAACTTCCCAACCTTTGGCTTATCATTTGCTTAATAGTATCTTTTTGCAGCTAAACATCTTATTTTGAGGTAAGTGTAGGGTCACCTGACTTTTCTACATCTATCTTGTATCGTGCAACCTATTCTAGCACATATTTTATGGATTCTGTGAGATTTTCAACACACAAGATTACGCAATCTGTGAATAAAAGAAGTTTTAATTCTTCCATTCCTGTCTTTGATAGACTTTATTTCTTTATTTATATTTATTTTTGCCTTGTTGCACCAATTATATATTCCAGCATAATGTTGAAAGAATTGGTGAAAATAGACATCCATGTTTTGTTCCTGAAGTTATAGATGCTGAAAGCAAGCCCCCAGATGATAATCAGAGAGGAAATGAGTGTCTCAATCCTACAATGAAAAGAAATACAATTCCCCAAGAAGACTGATCTTAGAAGCAAAGCTTCTCCAAGATCATCGCAACGGCAGTCAGTCTGATTGGCAACTTGATGTAAGCCTTGTGAGACCCTGAGTAGAGAACCCAGCCATGCAATGTCAGACTTCTGACCTATTGGATGGTGAGCTAATATCTGGGTATTATTTCAAATTGCTGAGTTTGTGGTCATTTGTTATGCAGCAGTGAAAGACTAATACAATTAGCAAACCAAATTCAGCAACATATCAAAAGGGTTATACACCATGACACAAATGAGATTTAGTCTAGTAATGCTAGATTGGTTTAATATCTAAAAATCAATTCATGTAATATGTTACATTAATAAACTACAGGGGAAAAGCCACATAATCAACTCAACAGAAGCAGGAAAAAAACTGACCAAAACAAAAACACCAAAAAAAAAAAAAAAAAACCTCAGCCATTCATGATACAACAAATCAGAAGTAAGAGGGAATTTGCCCAAGCTAATAAAGATTACAAAAAATAATCCAGTCATATTTCTAGGGATTAGATTGGTTTAGTTTTGTCTGTTCCTTTGTTTTGTTTCTTTATATTCCACATAAGTGAAATAATCCCTTATGTGTCTTTCTCTTTCTTATTTCACTTACCATTACACCCTCCAGTTCCATCCACATCACAAATGACAATATTTCATCTCTATAGTAATATTCCAGTGTGCGTGCGTGTGACATCTTCTTGATTCATTTATCCATTATTGGGTACTAAGTTGTTTTCATAATGATGTGGGTCTTGCAAATTGGATTGAAATAAAATAAAAATAGGAGTGAATATATCCCTTCAAATTAGTATCTGGCATTATGTGACAAGAGATAAAGGAATGGAATAGCTGGATATCAATTGTTATCATTTTAAGGAACCTCCATATTATTTTCCATAGGGACTGAACCAGACTATGATCCCACCAATAGTGTAACAGCATTCCTTTTTATCCACACCTTCAACAATACTTTTATTTTCTCTTTTTAAAATTTATTTGAATTTTTTTCTTAATTCTTATAAATTCTTACATAAGTAAATAAGGCAAATGGTAACTGGAATGCCTTCCCTCCTCCACCCCCCACCCCCTTGTGTTCACTCAGTCTCCACTCTCATTGTTCTTTTTTGGTTTCTGTGGGTTCATTGGTCCTTTGGTCTCTTTTTCTGTGGCTGTGTCCATTTGTCGATGAGGGACTGTGTTCCAGGGCTACGGCACATTGTGCTTGATGGGTTGTAGTCCTTAGCTATGTATTCGGCAGCCAGCCCATGTTCATTTGGGGTCTATCGGTGTCTTCTAGTTGCTGGCTCCAGTAAGATCTCCTTGCCATTTCACTATCTCTGCACCGCATTTCTCGGACCTCTAGCTTTGGGGATCCTTTCCCCCAGCCATTGTCAGTGAGGAGGTTTCTCGATGAGGACAAGCGTCCACTGATGGACCTTGCAGGTCATCTCCTCTCCGTCCGTTTGCAGATTTGCTGTGGAGCCAATGCCCTGACTCTGCAGGCCTCCTCTCCCAAGGCTTGGATGGCAAGTTCCACGTGGGGTTTTGATTCATCAGCTTCCGGTGAAGCCATAGATGAAGACAGCGTCTACTATCTTTCTGAATGATCCTTGTTCTGTGTCCCCATATGTGCATGCGCTGGCCCCTCATCCATTCTATGTCGCTGTGTGCACGTTTATGCTATTAGTCCTCCTGTGAGCTAAGTGGACTGAGGGTGAAGCAGCAAGGGTGTCATCCTCCCCACCACCCCCGCTATTCCTGGATCAAGGATGGATCCAGTCTTGCCCACACGCTGTCAGGTCCGGGGGTCCCGGCCGGCCCCGTCCCCCTTACCCGCCAGGTCGATGACAGAGAGGTCCAGGGGGTGCTGTATGCATGCTGAGTAGGTGCAGCCTCTGGCCACGCCAGCAGCTGCGGGCACCTGCGGATCAGGGCAGGCACAGATCCCACGTGCCAAGCTGGTCGAGCTTCTCAGACCAGTTCCTAGGCCCCACCTACTGCTGGGACATCAGCAGGAGGGGCCTAGTGCCGTGGGCGATGGCGGCAGCCACTGTGGTGATGGCGGCTGCCTTGCAGGGCTCCAACGCCCCCCTTCAACAATACTTATTATTTCCGGGCTGTTAGATAGTCATTCTCACCTATGTGAAGTGCGGCTTTATTGTAGTTTTTCATTTCCCTAATAAGTGATGATGCACATTTTTACATGTACCTGTTGGCCCTCTGTGTGCTTTCTTCAAAGAAGTGTTTAGCTCTCTTGCCCATTTCTAATGGTTTATTTGTTTTGTTTGTGTTGAGTTCTATGGGTTCTTCAAAGAGTTTAGATATTAGCCACTTGTGAGATAAGTGATGTGCAAAAGTTTTCTCCCGTTTAGTAGGCCACCTTTCATTTTAATTACAGTTTCTTTCACTGTCCAAAAGTTTTTTAATTTGTGTAGTTCCATTTGTTTATTTTCGCTTTTTTTTCCTTAGCTTTTAAATTGAGTCTCTAAAGATAACACTGAAGCCGATGTCATGGAGTGTTTTGCCTGTTTTCATCTATGCATTTTGTGGTCTCAGGTCTTCAAGTCTCCATTTTGAGTTAATTTTTGTATATAGTATGAGCGAATGGTGTAGCTTTATTATTTCATATAGCTGTCTAGTTTTCCCAGCACCATTTATAGAAGAGACTTTCCTTTCACCATTATGTACTATTGTCTCCTTTGTCATAGATTAACTATTCATATGAGTGTGGGTTAACCTTGAAAGCTGACCATAGAACTAAGGAATCCTTAGTTCTAAGAACTAAGGAATATGGGGAGGGCAAAATTCAGAGAGAGTGGTGACAAAAGAATGAGAAGAGCTTATTGGACTATGGTAAGGACTATGGGTGCTTTGGTGGGATGCACTACAGTGACTACAGGTGAAGAGGAAGATCTTATACTTCCAAAATACTAACAAGGATCCAATCTAATGGCACATCAATTTTAAAATTATTAAAAAATAATAATGCACACCCAAAAGGAAAAAAAAGAAATGTAAACAAAGTTCATATAATAATAAAAACATAAAGAAAAAATAATAATACATAAATATATAAATAAAATTTGAGGTTTTGTAACAGCAGCAACAAAATTAAGTGTAGGTTTATTTCTAGGTTCTCAATTCTATTCCAGTGGTCTGTGTGCCTAATTTTATTTCAAATACCATACTGTTTTGATTTCCATAGCCTTGTAGTATCATTTGCTATCTGGGAGTGTGTCACCTACATCCCTCTTCTTTTTAGTCAATATTGCTATGATTATTGGGGGTATTTTGTCATTCCATATAAATTTCACTAATGCTTGCTTTATATCTTTTCAGAATTCCATTATAGCTTTGATAGGGATTGTATTGCATTTGTATATTTGTTTTGGGTAAGGTACTGTTTTCACAATGTTAATTTTTCCAAACCATGAGCAAGGAATATCTTCCTGGTGTCCTCTATTTCTTTTAAAAATGTCTTTATTTTTCTATTTTCAACAGAGTAAGTCTTTCAAGACTTTTGTTACATTAATTCTTAGGTATTTACTACTTGTTATATAATTATAACTGACAATACTTTCTTGATCTTTCTTTTCTAGTTTATTTTTGTAATAGGAATGCAACATACTTTTGTATATTGATTTTGTAGCTCACCACTTTACTGTACTGATTTATTGTTTCTAGTTGCTTTTTAATGAAATCTTTAGGGTTTTCTTTGTATATAATCAACAAAGATTATATACAATAGTGATTTACTACTTTTTACTACTTCTTTCCCAATTTTGATTTCCTCATGTATCTCTTTTACCTAATTGTTCTACCTAGGATTTCCAATACTTTTGAATAGTAGTAGTTAAAGTAGACATCCTTGTATACCTGATCTTATAGAAAAACCTTTCAGTTTTTCACTATTGATGTCTGCTGTGTGTTTGGCATAATGACCTTTATTATGCTAAAATATGAAAAACTGGAATTTTAGATAAATTTTGTGGCCACCAGTAGTTTTAGTCTGGTTGTGTTTCTCCTGCAGGCTTTTGTTTTTGCTGTTGTCTTGGTTCTTTGTTTCTCTACTTTTATTCAGTAACTTACTTGGACTAAACCTCTGTCATCCTTGTTCACTCTGTCATCCTTGCAGTGTTTAGGGTATGACCACTGATATCTCTCCTCAGTTGTTTTTCAATAGTCTTGTTTTCATTTTTAAACCTGTCTTCCTAGAGGTTGTCTCTGAATCTGTGTAGTTAGTCATGATCCAAGACTCTGCTCAAACACTTCAAAATTGTGTCATCTCTCCCTTGGTAGGAAATTACATACAAAGTTCAGAATATTTTCAGAACTTCCCCTCATTTTATTTCCTGTCAGACCCTTCTGAATCTTCTGTAAGCATGCATAACGCCTCAGTGTCAACTAATTATAGGTGATTAGTTTGAAGCTTTTTGAGATATTTGCTATACATGTGAGCAGACACAATTCAAAACATGTTAACCATAAACACAACTACAATCTCAAGCTAACAGAGCCAAGTGGTTGATCTTTTGCCTCTTGTCAGCCTGCTGGAAGTTAATTTCACTGACAGTGTTGTTAAGTATGCACACCACCTTTTCCTCAAAATAGAGTGAGCCCTGCCCCTTCACCTTGGCAGAGAAACATCCATGTCAATATCTCTTAGAACCTCCTCATCAGTGATGCTGCTGAGGTGGGGAAGAAAAAACATACCTCAGTGAGAATTCCACAGATTCCTACTGTTCTCCTGCAAATGTCAGCAGGTTTTCAAGAAGAAACGTTTTCTCAGATTATTGTCTATTTTTGGTTAATTTCCAGTTGCCCAAAATGTGGTTTTGTCATTTCACCCGGTCATATTATAGTTGCTTTTGGGGGAATGCATAGGTCTATTTCCCTACTAAGTCACAGTTTGAAGTCCTGCTTTTGCCAGTTTTACATTTTTGCTAGTCAAATGGGCATGTAGTAGGTTTTATTATAGTTTTTATTTGCATTTTCCTGATTACTAATCAAGTTAGCCCTTTTTCAAGTTTATTTGACCATCTGAATTTCCTCTTCCATCAAATGCCTGTTCAAGTCTCTTATTTTCTTACTGATTTGTAAGCATTCTTTATATATTCTGAACATGAGTCCTTTTTAAGATTATGGATACTGCAAAATCTTTTCTTTCTATATGGTGTCAGCCTTTTAACTCTCTAATGCTATCTCTTATGTTCTCGTTTTTAATGCAGCTGAATTTTTACTAATATTTTACTTTGTGATGACTATGGTCAGAGGAGAAAGCAATTTCAGAAAGGTAAAATAAAATAACTACTTTCCCCCTTGTTTTATAAATCCTTCCCTACCCTGAGCTTACAAAGTAACCTATTATGTTAATTCCAGACATTATACCTTTTGCATTTAGGTATTTTATTTTTCCTCCTAGTATTGATTTTCATATATAAAGTGTTGTAATGGTCAGTATTCATTTTTCCCTATGGATACCTAATTTCCCAGCATTTTTAATTTAAGAATGCATACTCTTTATGCCACTTCAGTTACGTAGAACTATCAATGAGTATGTCTCTATACATATCTCTGGACTCTTTCTTTTCTATTAGGTTATTTGTCCCTATGAAAATGCCACCTGTCACAATTACTATAGCTTTATATTAAGTAGCCATTACATTTAACTGCATTTTGACTTGAGAAATAATTGCCATTTCATATCTTGAGATTACATCTGATTTTTCTCCTTCAAATTATCAAGTAGCAGAATTGTATCAGTTTATTTTCTTGTGTTAAAGCAATTTTGTGTTCCTAAATAAATTTGACTTGGTTGTATTTTAAACAATGCTGGTTTTAATTTACTAATATCTTGGCATCATTATTCATGAATGAGATCAGCCTATAATTTCATCATAGTTTTTTTTTTGGTTTTGTCCTCAAGGTTATGTCAGCTTCAGAAAATGAGTTGAGAATGTTCCTTTATCACTCTGGATACATTGGTGCAAGTTTGGAATTATTTAATTAATTTGAACATTTGAACCTAGGTTTTTATTTATATATTTTTAATGAGCAATTCAATGTGCTCAACGTTTGCAGAAAAATCATTTCTTCTTGAGTCAGTTTTGGTAAGAGATCTTCTTACTTTCTCTCTAACATTACCCAAACCACTTTTCTCCTACGTATCAGTTGATGGAGTTGTTCCAACAACCAAAACAGATCATATCAATCCTTTGTTTAAAATCTTAAAATGGCTTTAGATTTTGTTTTTAAAGATTATTTGTCTTTACTTATACCTTTCATCAACTGGTCTTTGATTAAATCTCCAAAGTCATTTTGTTCCATTCTTCCCCTTGCCCACTCTCCTTCATTCACACTGGTCAGATTTCTGTTCCACAACATAGAATTAAGTTTGTTCCTACCTCAGGGTTTTACTTTTGTTGTTTCCTCATTGTCTCAGAAAGGCCTTTCCTGAACATCCCACCCAAAGCATCCCATCCTCTGTTGTTATCTTCCTTTGTGGCAATTAATTATAATTTGCAGTTCTAATTATTTTTTCCTTAGTTCATATCACCTATAGTCCTTGCTCCAGAGTGTAAAGTATTTGTAGCTGGGGACATTAGCTGTCACTTCCTAGTACCTAGTCCAGTGTTTAAAACATAGTAGACATTCAATCATTTTTATAAATAATAATGAGTCTAATCAGGTTTCAAATATAGACAAAGAGCATAGCTTGCTTAGAGATGAATTAGGATATAAGCAAATTTATCCCAAAGGATTAGTAAAGATGGGAAGTGTCATGTAGATCTGATACTCAGGGTGAGCAAACCAAAATTGAATAAGGCCTGGAATGCCAGACAAAGAAACTTTGATGTTTGTCTTAAAAGTAATTAAAAGCCATTAAAATTGTAGAAGAGAGAGATTAAGCAAGGTGCTCATTCTCTAATAGCTAATTAATGGCCAGGGAAGGACGCTTTCACTCCAGTCCCCTATATTATGCTGTTTGTCTACGTAACTGTGTTTGAGATAGAAATATAAAAGCATAGCTGTTGAGAGATTGCACACTAAACACAAACTGTGTTCCCATCTCAACTCTGACCATAGCCCCCAGTTTCTGCATCCATAAAATGAGAATAAGAACAGTTATGTCATCAAGTTGTTTTATGAATTAAATGAGTTAGTGCAGAAGGACATAGTAGATACACAATAAATAATGTTTTGCAATTGATTTTTTCTTACATCGTTGTAGTCTACCATATCACCAGTGAACCTCCCATTGTATACATCCTTCCCATTTAATAATGGTTGTTATCAACCAAAAGTGTCTTCCTTTTCTTTTTTACCTAGTGGTGCTTGCTACATTTTTATAATGAACATTGTCATGTAGAAAGATTAAATGGTGGAGTTTAGGTAGAGGACAAAGAAAAAAAACTATCTCACCTTGGATCCTCGGTGGTATCTCCTCACTCCTGAACTCTTTCTGATACATTATTAGAGGGAAAAACACAGGTTGGATTTGGAGGCCTCACTTTTCAAGGATTATAATTCATAAGAAACCAAGAGGCAAGAGAAAGAAAAAGGGGGAAGCTTTCATTCATTTTACTCAGAAATAAAATTTCTGAATTTCAATTCATTCTCTTGTTAAAAGAAGCAGGGAGGACACAGAGTTCTTCAGCTGAAGAATCAACTGTCAACCTGCTTAGAATTTCAGAAACTGTTCATGTGAACAAGCTCAATTTCACACTCTGTTCTTCTCATCTTCAATATCCAAGAAAGCAAATTCAATAGGAACAGCTCTTTTAGACTAGTGCCACATCCATTTATTTCATGTTTTTCAAGTGTTGATGCAGGAGGGAGAAGGCAAGTTGGCGCAATCCAGAACTGTAGGTGCACCAGCATTCCACCGGCCAGCCTGTGATGCCCCTAGTGGACGAACAGGTTTATAAAACATTTCTCTCCAGAAATGTTGCTTTTCACAGTTGCATCCCCTGGATAATTCATAAGCAACAACTTTTTAATCTGGGGTTGATTGCTGGCCTTAAATGGTTCTGTGAACCCACTGAAATTATCAGGTCAGTTGTGTGTGCAAGTGCTTCCATCAGATTTCCAAAGGAGACTGTGACCCAAAAGCAAGAACTGCACAAAAGCTGTGCTTTTACGCCTATCATTGGTGTAGTAAATGCAGAGAATTGAAACCGAGCTGTATTGGATTTGTGAAGTCATTAGAATGGGGAGGACGAGCACCATAGATCAGAGAGCTGCACAAATGGCTTAAGTAGCTAGACTTTGAAAAGGTAATTTGCCTTCCACATATTCCTTCCTTCCTTCCATTGGTTTACCTGGGACCCACAATTCTTTCTATTAACATATCCCTGTAGGGGCCTCCTTTGGTTACCTTCAAAAGCTTCCAGGAGCTTCTGTTTCTTTCATGACAGGCTAGGTTAAAGCACCAGAATGTTGGGTAATATACAAAAACATTCCCTTGCAAATCAAAACCACAATGAGATACCACCTCACAGAATGGCCCATTTCAAAAAAAAAAAAAAAAAAAAAAAAACAGGCAGCAACAAGTGCTGGTGGGGATATAGAGAGAACGGAACACTATTACACTGCTGGAGGGAATGCAAACTGGTCCAGTCACTGTGGAAAGGTGTGTGGAGGACCCTCAGACTAATGAAAATGGAACTGCCAATCACTCTTCTGGGAATCTACTCAAAGGAGACCTCAGTGTGGGTACAAAAGAACACCTGAACTCGGATGTTTACTGCAGCATTATTTATAATTGCAAGGACATGGAAACAATCCAAATGTCCCAAAACAGATGAGTGGATGAAAAAGATGTGGTATATATACACACAATGGAATATTACTCATCCATTAAAAATGACAAATTTGATGATTTTATGGTAACATGGATGTACTTAGAAGAAATCATATTAGCAGAAACAAGTCAGAAAGAAAAAGACAGAAGCCAAATGGTTTCACTAATATATGGACAACCAAATGAAAGTACACAGGTGGGGGGGAACCAGCTGGAGAGGCCAGGGAGGGGAGGAGGGGGGTGAATCCCGGGGATTCAATGACGTGAAATATATATATATATATATATATATATTAAATTCCCTTTGAAATATTTAAGAGATTAAAAGATACTATGAGAACTCTCATGTCATATTTTCAGGGGGAAAAAAATCTGATCCCAGAGAGGTATATCAGAACACCATAGCTACTTTTGCACTGAGAGCATTCACTGGCACTGCATACTGAGCATCAGTTCCACAATCAAGGAGCAAGATGTGCAGATGGCCCAGGGTTCATTTAAGGCAAGATGCCTTAAAGGAGACTCAACTTACCCCAACCTGGCATTCTAAAAAGCTGTAAGTTAGACACAAGCCCAACTAGATCATTCAGGGTTTGGTCAGGAAAAGAAGCCACTCTATGTTTACCACTCTTGATACAAAAAATGTAAACAGAAATAGAAATACAAATCTGTTGGGAAGTCTAGGGGGACAAAGGGTCACGGAAGCTGCTTTCAAAGTTGTCATCTTTGTTGCACCAAAGTCAGTGGTTCTTCAAAACTCATCTGCAAACCATGGTGAATCTACAGAACTTCAGGCAGCTTCCATCAACATAGCTTATATGTCTAATTTTTTACAAATAAAATCTCAGCTAATTTAGATGTTACTAGGAAGTATTGCTTGTTTTAGTTATGATAATATTGTGGATATGTGGGAGAATGTCTTTACTTTTAGGAAATAAATTGTAAAGATCTAGAGGTAAATTTTCATAATCCCTGCAATTTTCAAGTGGTTCAGCAAAAAAATAAAATGTGTACACTTACTATTTATATAAAGCAAATATGAATGATGAAATGTTTTAATATGGGGGAAATTTTCTATAAAGAAATTTCTGAACTAGAGTACCTGATTGCACATGCAAAATAAATAATTTTTCATTTATTTTTTGAGAATTCCAGGCACATTATCTTACAGCAAGTTCCATAGATTGTATTTATCTGACCACTTCCATCTGATAGATTAGTTTTAACTTGTTCCTCTAACCTCTGAATTTTTTGTAAACTTGAAGTTAGATCTAGAACTATGTGATCCTATGTTACCCCCTAGCCATATGACTATTGAGGGTTTGTAGTGTGGTTAGACAAGTGGAAAATATACAATAGAATTTTTTTTTGAGACTAGGTCTTGCTATTTTTGCCCATGGAACTGCAGGGTCTTGTTGCCTGGGGTAACACAGACTCAAGCAACCCCCAGCCTCAGCTTCCCAGGTAGCTGGGATTACAGGCACACACCACTGTGCCCAGCTGTATTTTTTGGAACTAGGTCTCGCTACAGGCCCCAGGTGGGATTTGAACCGTGATCCCTAGCCCCAGCCGCTTCATAGGCTGAAGCTTACAGGCACGAGCCACCGTGCCCAGACTTACAATAGAATTTGAAGACATTGTGACTGTGTGTGTGTTTCTGTGTGTGTAACTTGTTCTTGCTCCATTCAGAACTGAGAACACTTAGGTTACTTTATCCTGGCTATTGTGAATACTGTTGCAATAAACAGGTAAGTGCAGATCTCTTTTTGATACTTGTTTTTATTTCCTTTGGATATACACAGAAATGGAAATGTTGAATGACAGGGTAGTTGTATTTTAATTTTTTAAAGACCCTCCATACTGTTTCCCATACTGGCTGAACCAATCTACATTCCCACCCACAAGCAGAGTTCCCTTTTCTTCACATCCTCACGATACTTGTTATCTCCATCTTCTTGAAAATAGTCATTTCAGCAAGGGTAAGATAATATGTCATTGTGGCTTTGATTTGCATTTTCCCAAGGATTAGTGACCCTGAGCATATTTTTATGCACACTTGCTATCAAAGCTGCATTATATAAGGAAGAGATTTTACATTAATATTTCACAATGAGATCACCTTTAATAGATCACCCCTTCCCTGTAATGTAATCCTTGAACTTCTAGCCATTGATTTAGGGACACCAGCAACAGAAATTGCAAAGTTTCACTCAACTCTTCTACCCAATCTCCAAAGCAGCCACTGATAGCTGCAATGTTCTTGTGATATGAGCCAATGATACATACTTTGAAATTTTCCACTAAAATATGGACATTAAGAAGCTTGACCCAATACATACATAAAGTGATTCCTGGAAATTAGCATTCTGTCTGAAATAGCAAGAACATTTTGCCCATCTTTACGTAGAGCATAAGAAAAGAACTGTGAGCAAAGGAAAAAACAAAGGAGAGAACACATTAGTGAAAACCAGAGGAACCAAATTGAAATTTGATTGAATACTTGAGGTTGATGTAAGCATTTACCCACAGGTGGTATTTGAGAACTGGATTCTGAGATGAAGGGTGACGTTTTAGGTGACTTTCCAAGCTTTCCCTCACCCAGGCCCCTCACACACATAAAATATGGGCAAGTTAAGTATGAGAGAATACTTGGGAAGATCTTAAGACAAAGTGTAAGACCAGGCTCTACCAATGAACCATGCACCTTCCTCAGTGATTTGTGTAGTCTTCTAGCCCTGGACTCCATTCTTTCTCCAGCAGTCTGGACTGGAATGCAAACACACTTCCCAAATATTTTGAAATGAGTTTTGAGATTGGACATCGTGCAAAAATTGGACAAAAACATCGCAAGACAAAGACAACTTGTCCAAGTCAGAAACCTAAGGAGACAAATACCTTGTTCACAGTTTTTGGAAAATAAGGAACCGTGTGGCATGGGAAAGTCAGCATCCGTATACTAGCTAAATAAGTGCTGGTGCCATTTACTTTTTCTTCTGCAGAGGAAGTCAAACCCCTGACTCCAGGCCCACACTGCTATGCTACAGTCCTTGCCTGTACTCTGCATTCGATACCTATGAATTTAGAAACCGGAATCGCGAGCCAGTGGCAGAAGTGGCAGCATCTTTGGGGCGATGTATCAACTTTTATGACACATGTATCAATCATAATCACAATAATGCTGTGTGACAAGCCACTCTAGAGCACAGTGACCATAATAAGTCACCATTTATTTATCTTAAGTCTCCTGATCAGCTGGGCAGTTCTGATCTGGGTTTAGCCTGAGTGGACAGTTTTGCTCTTAGTTGAAGCTCACTTCACAAATCTAGCATTGCCTAAATACCACCTGAGGTAACTGGGGTGACCACGTTCTCACTATTCAAGAGTCTGGCTTGAGCATGTTCTCATGATGAAGACTGTGGAGCGAAAGAGAAGGGTACAGGAGCCAGGGCTTTTTCCAGGCCTCTTCTGAGGCCTTTGCTATTATCTCGTTGTTCAAAGCCAGTCATGAGAGCAAGCCAAAATCATACAGGGGGCAACACCAAATGTATGGCTACCAGGGAGGTGGGCAAGCTTGAGCCAATTAGTGCAATCAGTCCTCCAGTGTTTGGGGAGTCATACCTGGAAACTGAGCCTAAAGTTTGCCTTCGTGGCACTTCCAGTTGCATCACCAGCCCCTAATTCCCCACACTAAATGTCTTCCTGTAGGCAACTATGCTGCAACTGAGCACTTGTCCAAGCAGGGTGACTCCAGAAAGTCCTCTTTGAGGAGTTGACCTGAATGAAGAGAGGAAATGAACTTGGTGGTATCTTCGGGAAAAGTGCTCCGGATCAAGGGTGCTTCTGGGAGGTACAGTTTCACGTCTGTGAGGCACGGTTATGCTGGGCAAGTACGTCCTCTTGATTATCTGCCTAGGCCTCTCTCAAATCTGTTGCCTCCTCGCACTGTCACTGCTGTCTCATGTCCCCAAACTCTCCACACTCGGCTACCGAGCATATTCTCTGCCTTCAGGCACCCCCATCCAGCTGTCATTACCGCTGTCAGTAATCTTTCTAAATTATATAATCTGGATGTCGCTTATCTCCACAAGGGGCCTCCATTTTTGTGCCCCACATCAAGCCTGGAGTAGCCATCAGCACCTCACTGCTTCTTTAAGTAGCAGATGTTCTCCTGCACGGGTTGCTGCAGCGTGGGTCCTGCTGTCAATTCTGTGGAGAAAAGAGGGCACACAGCACAGCTAGCCGCGAACGCATTTACACAAAGCCCCCATTAGACATCTGTCTTCTGTTCCTCAGTCGCCTTCCCTCCCTTTCCTCTTGCTTTTCTTTCCTTCTCTCTCCCATGAACTAATTTATTCTTCGCCTCTCTTAAGTACAGCATTTTGATCTTTCAACAGCTCCAAATTGCATCAACCACCCTCATCCCACCAACACAGGACTCTGGTATTCTCACCCTCCTTCCTGAGAAGTTTGTGAGACCAGGGGTGAAGATGCTTTTCTGTCACAATATGTATTGATTCTGTTTTTCTGCTGTTGCACCAAAAACAAAAACAAGAAAATGTGTGATTCCTCCACTCACAACCTTTCACTGGTTGTCCCTCTTTCAAAAAGTGAAGACAAAAACAAACAAACAAACAAACAAAAAACAACAACAACAACAAAAAGTGAAGACAAATTCCTTGGGCGACATCCATGCCCCCAGGAGATGGCCTCCATCTACTTCTTGTGGCCCGGGTCTTTCTTCCAGTACCCCCTCCCAGACTAGACTCCAGATGGACAGAAGCATTTGAGTAAGTCAACTCTCCACGACTTGACCTGAGCTGCTTCTGCATGGAAAAATCTCTCCTGCACCGCAACTCCGTCTGGTGGATGCCTGGTCATGCTTTACCTGCAAAACCTCGCCTGGGCCTCTCAGGCCATTTCCTCATCAATAACCCAGCATTCATGGGAGCACTTCAGAACATTTACAGATCTATCTCTGCTACTGTTCCGTAAGTGCTTGAAGGGAAAAGTACACACCTTTTCAACTCGGCATCCCCCGTGCCAGGCACATGGTAAATGAAAATCAATTTTGAGACTGGGTTGTAAAAGTCATTTCATAACTGTTTGTAACATCATTTAAATTATTATATAATCTCATGGTAACTACCTGAAGGCAAGAATTTTAATTCAGAGGATTATAAATTCTGGCAACTTGTTGAAAGCAGTCTCGTTACTCTTCCCCTCCCTTTCTCTATTGTGTTCTGAAAGACACCACCAGCTATGGAATCAAGGGACACTACGCAGTCACTTCGAGGGGTGTAGAAATCAAGATGGGCCAGGTTTTGACACGATAGTAAATGATTTCAAGATCTTGGTGGTTGAAACAGCACGAGTTCCCTCTTTCCCAAACAGTCCACTGCAGGCGGGGTTGCTGTCGGGCCAGCTGTACTTTATTTGATGGCTCACCATCGCACTTTCATTATCGGTGAGTGCTCCCCAATTTGGCGATGCAGAGAAAGAAAACACAGGAGAGTAGAGAACCAACAATGAAACGTTTCCACTAGAAAGCGATAGGTCACTTCTGTTCATATTCCATTTACCCAGCAAGCCGGATGGCCTCATTTAACTTCGAGAGGAGAAAAGTACAGTCCTACTCTGAGCTCAGAAGGGAAAGTACCAGCAATATTGGTGAGCACCACTCGTACCTATCACACTCAGACACTTGTAGACCCAATCTACCAATCTAGCAAGAAGAAATATTCCTTTTGAATGATGAACCTAGTTGATATATTTATTTTATTTAATTTTTAATAGGGTCAGTTTAACTATCAGGCACCTTTTTTTTATTGAGGCAACCTTGGTTCTCAACACTGTATGTGATTCACAGGAAGAGGATCACACCTCTTCAGATGTATGTTGCCACACCACACTCATCACCAGGGCATCCAGAGTCCTCCACCACCATAGTCCTTCAGGCCCCGTGCTCACTTTGGTTTCCACTCTTCCCCTCCCCCTCTGGTAACATTAATATTACAGACAGGTTTCTAGGGTTTCTTATTGGTTTGGTTTTGATTGACTCTTTGTTTTGTTTCTATATGTTCTACATATAAATAACACCATCCAGGATTTCTCTTTCTCAACTGACTTATTTCATTTAGCATGAACCCCTCTAGTTCCACCCATGTTTTTACAAATGGTGTTATATTTCTTAATCACAGAGTAGTATTCCATTATGTATTTTATACTACAGCCTCTTAATTGACTCATCTGTTATTGGACAGTTGGACTGTTACCATTTCTTGGCCATTATACATAGTCCTGAAGTGACAGAGGAGTGCATATGTCGCTGCTTCCGGTCTCTCTGAGATGGGCCATTCTCACAGATACAAAGTGGTACCCCGTCATGGTCTTGATTTGCATGATAAGTGATGATGAGCAACTATTTCTTGTGCTTATTGACCATCTTCTATGTCTTCTTTGGATAAATGTCTAGTTCTTCTGCCCATTTCTGGTTGTGTTGTTTTCTTTTTGTTGGGGTATATGTGTCCCTTATAGAACTTAGATATTAGTGCTTCAACAAAGATATGATGTGCAGATATTTTCACCCATTCGGTAGGATGTCTTTGTGTTTTGGTGAATGTTTTTCACTTTGCAGAACCTTTTCAGTTTGATGTAGTCCCGTTGCTTGTATTCACTTTAGTTTCTCTTGCCACTGAAGATGAATCCACAAAGCCATCACTCAAGTCAATGGTTTGAAGGGTTTCACCTGTTTTTTTAAATGTACTTTATTATTTCAGATCTTACATCCTCATATTTAGTTCATTTTGAGTTAATTCTTGGTGTTAGATAATGGTCCCGTTTAATTCTTTTGCATGGGTTGTTCAGTTTTCTTAGCACCATTTGTTAAAGAGACTTTCCTTTCTACAATGTATTTTTTTGGCTCCTTCGTGTTAGATTAACTGTCAACGTATGTGTGGTTTTGATTTGGAGCTGATTCTCAATTCTATTATATTGATCTGTGTGTCTGTTTTTATTCTACTGCCAATCTGTTTTGATTACAATAGTTTAGTGGTGCAGTTTGAACTCTGGGACTGTGATACCACTATTTTAAGTCTTTTTTAATTTCTTTGGCTTGTCAGGATCTTTCGTGGTTCCATAGGAATTCCAGTAATGTTTGTCCCATTTATTTGATACCACTGAAATGTTGCTCTTCCTCTCTCCCTCTTTCCTTTCTCTCTCTCTGCCTCTCCCCCAGCCCCATGTGTGAAAAAATCCAGAAGGCAGTCATATGTAAGCCAGGGAAAGAGCTTCTCATCAGGAAACCAAATCTACCAGCATTTTGATCTTGAACTATCCTGCTGACTTCAAGAAATAAATCCTTGTTGTTTAAATCTCCCAGTCTATGGTATAGACTCAATAACACACTTTCAATAACACGCTTTCTCTTCCCTTTTCTTTTTCCCCTCCCCTTCCCATCTCCTCTCTCTCTTTCTAGCTCATCCTTTCCCCCACCTCAACCACACTACTTCGTGTCCCTTGTGAAATAGTGAGTCATTACTTTAAATTCTTACATGGTGGCATGGTGTAGCAAAATCTAAAAGATCTGTATTTGAATCCCAGTTCTGCCACATAGTAACTATGAAACAATGGGTCAATGATTTACATTTTCTGAGACTCAGTTGTCCTTACTTATAGAAAGAAGATGACAATGATAATGAAACTCATCTCAGGACCTCAACTTTAGGAAAATAACCTACAAAAGCCTTTATGATCTGGTCAGGATTTTAATCTCCAGCTTCATCACTATCTTTCCATGCTCATATCTAAGTTTCAACCTTTTTTTTGTTTGTTTGTTTGTTTGTTTGTTTGTTTTGAGACTAGTTCTCACTATTTTTGCCCGTAGAACCGCAGGCTCTTGTTGTCCGGGGTGCCAGAGATTCAAGCAATCCCCAGTCTCAGCTTCCCAGGTAACTGGGTTACAGGTGCGCGCCACCACGCCCAGCTATTTTTTTGGAACTAGGTCTCGCTATAGGCCCCAGGCGGGACTCGAACTGTGATCCCTAGCCTCGGCTGCTTCATAGGCTGAAGGTACAGGCACAAGCCACCGTGCCCGGCCTAGTTTCAACCTTCTTAACTCTTGAAGTTTCAGGAAATGTTGGACTTTTTCTCATATGTGAATTTACAGATTACTCTTTCTGCCTAGAATGTTCTTCCTTCTGCTGTGATTGGACTATACCTTACTTATCCTACTTATGAAACTGGATGACAAAACCAACAAAGCAGAGAACTTACAAACAGGAGCAGCTGGCCCTTTAAATCCAGTCACTCATCAGATTCATTCCAGCCCACATGAGCTATAGCAAGACCGCACTATCTTAAAAAGAGACAAAAACAGATTTATTCACTTCTTTTGTATTTATTTAAAACAAACAAGAAACATTTATTCTTGCCCATGATTCCGAGGGTTGTCTAGGTAGTCTGCTGGCCAAGGCTAGGTGTTCTGGAATGGTTTCATTCCCATGTCTGGGGGGCCAGCTGATAATGACTGGGGTGGTTGAGACCTCTCTACAGATGTTTCCATCCTCCACACTTGTCCACACGGTGGTAGTTTTCTCAGCACTTTTCAAGTTTTTTCTTATATCATCTTTGCTAAAAATGCCCCACTGTTCTGGTAGCTTCGATTGGGAATCACAAACATTAAGGAGAATTCCATACAAGAGGAAACTCATTCCCTAACAGAGAGCAAAGAAGCTACTAAATGAACTGTCAAGCATCTAAACTTCTTTATTCATATATGTCTTGATTCCTCCAATGTAGGATTTGGGGCCACCTAAACAAATGATGAGGCTGCCCTCCTTTAAGCCACAGTGACACTTTTCTTAGAGATATTTTTAGAGCCAGATTTGAAGAAGCAAGGACTTTATCAGACTTAGTTTCAGATTACTTAAGGCTGTTTCCTTTGATAGGTTGAGAAATTGGCCATAGTATTTTACAGCTTCTCTCATCAAGATTTATTCACTTCTAAAAAGACAAAATAGGCAAGTCACTGGGGGTTCAAAAGACCCCTTTGGTAATCTTACCACAAAGTCCAGTCTTTAGTTCAAAAAGCTACACATGGGTCTTCAGCCACATGTGTCCACAAAATGGTGGATGTCCCACCTTCAAACCAAATGAAGAAGCCAAGATGGCACTGTTGATCCTCTTCCAGAGGCACAGCTATTCACTTCAAGCCAAAGAAACCAGGATGGCATCATCAATCCTCCTTCAAAAGTGAGAAATTCAAATATAATGAAGAAACCAAGATGGTGTCGTTGATCCTCCTCCAAAAAGACCAGCTCCAGCCTTCTTTCAGCTTCAACTCTAAAGTGACACAAAACCATCAAGACTCACTTGGAACAAGAGCAACAGCCACTCCAGCTGTCTCGCGATGAAAGCAGCAACATTCCAAGTTCTCTTTAGGTCTCCAGACAATTCCCAAGTTTTGCAGTTTCAAAGTTAAAGCAAGTTTTCAAGTACCACATTTCCAAGTCAGTTTACACAGGTCACAAGTTTCTCCAACATGCTTCCCCAGGTCCCTCGCCAGCCTGGGATGGGGATGGAAGTCCACAGAGTGACTTACTTCTCTGCCATGTTGTTACACATGGCAGCAGCAACTCCGAGGTCTCCGGCCTCCATGCTGTTCCTCTGCTCTCTATTCTCCAGCTTTTCTCTCTCTAGCAGCACTCCTTAAATCCCCTCTCTCTGTTCCTTTTACAAGAAGCCTTGGCTTCCCTTCTCCAAGACTCTGCCCACCAGGGCACAATGGCTGTTATCCTAATGCAGCATTACCATGCTGAGGCCATGGCCCCCTAACTTCACCACAGCACCCCCATCACTTATGCCTTAGATTTTTGCCTTTATGTCACTTTTCCAACATACCTTCTTTGCTTCCTTGTACTCTATACTTCCACACACCATCATGCACCAAATTATATCTTCTATTTATTGTACTGTGTATCCAACTAATTATGAGATCCATAAGTGCCATATGCCCTTCACAGGCCGGATCGTGTTGTGAGATGGGGAAAACTCCCTCTTACCTTAATTGCCTCCAGCAAACTGGAGATGAAAAATTTAGCACTGATCCTCTGAAGATGTGATGGCACTGCTCCTCCAAAATGTTTGCCTATAGAAATCCCTCCAAACAGCGATAGTGACACCTGTGAGCTAGCCCCCTGCCCCCAATTACCCCCTCAAAACCTAATATAAATATGTTACCCAATTTAATTGTCTTCCTCACCATTTACTTTCCTTTGGAATTCACCCGACCCTTGCCCATCTCTATAAATACCCCTTTCTTTTGTTAATAAATTGTCATTTTGTTCATCATTGCCAAATCGACTCAGCCTCTGGCTAAGCCATCTCTCTTTTGATTCTTTTCTCACAAGGTGCACCTTGCGTTCAGCCGTCAACACATAAGGGCAAAGGCCATCGCTGCTTCAATGTCACTCCTGCAGTGAGGGCATATCTGAAAGATTGCACTGTAATATGACCCTATTTCAATCCTTAGATTCTTAATCATAATCCAAAAAAAAAAATCACGTGTTATTATTAGCTTTAAGGTTAGAGGGACTGTATCTGTCCTGCTCCCACAAAATTTCAACTTCTAGAAGAGAATCTGAAACACCATAGGATTTGTCTGTGGTTGGATTTCAGATATTCAGGGGATAGAGTATATTACCATCCAATTTGAAGAAAAGTTACATCAGGTACTTTGGATACAATTTATTTGGAGTCTACGAGTACAAGGACATAGTGAGCAGGAATACCATACAACTTAAAATGCTGGGCTAAAATATTTTCATTTAACCTTATAAGCAGAGAGAGCCAGGGAAAGTTTTTGCAGTGACATGTTACTTTCGGGGTAAGGCTGTACATATATATTGGTATCATAAGAACTGTTTTGACTCCTGGGCCACTCAACAAGACACAAAGACTCCGATTGAAGTTCAAAGCTTCAGGTTTGTTACTGGTGCACCAGGGTCCCCAAGCCAGCTAGGCAAGAGAGACCCCAAGCAGTCTCTGTGACAACCTTTTATAGGGGAAAACCACCTCTGACCCCTACTGTGAAGCAAGCAAGTAGGAGTAGGACATGTTCCCATATTCCCATAATGGTGGGACATGTTCCTATAACTCCCAGTAATGCTGACATCCATCATCTATCAGGTGGACAAGACGGTTGTCAGGAACAAGCAGGAATAAGGAGAGGCAGAAAGAGGATGTCAGACCAGCCAGCTGTGGTGGGTACTTTCCACCAAGGGCAGGGAGAGGACACTGGCTTCAACATGGAGGTGTTAAGCATAATAGTTACGTTGGTTAGTCTGTTCCCAGCAAGAACCAAAAAGATGATTAAAAAGCAATAACCATATCACACTTTGGAAAATAATAGGTGGACTGCATAGCCCATTGTATTAATCAGGATTCTTCAAAGAAACAAAACCAAAAAGGATGTGTGTGGGGGGGTAGTGGTGAGGTGTGTGCATTTGAGAAAGAAAAAAAGTAGAGTATGAGAAATAAGTTGATATGATAATACAGGCTTGGCAATTTTAAGGAATCCAAGAAACTTGAGCTCCAGAAAAAGAGTTGATGTTGCAAAAGCAGTCTGCAAGTAAAATTCCTTCTTGATAAGGTGAGATCAATCTTTGTTCTCTTAATGCCTTCAACTGATCGGCTGAGGCCCACCCAAAGTTCACCAATTTAAATGTTAATCCCATCTTTAAAAAAATACTTTCATGGGAACTTCAAGAATAATGTTTGAGTAAATAATGTTTGAGTAAATATGTGGGGGCCAAGTTGATAGATAAACTTAACCATCACAACCACACAGAGCCAGTCTGCACCAAGAATATACTACAGGCATTAACTAACATGGTGTTATTCAGAAAATCCCACGGCCAACTAGAAAGCTAATATTGTCCTGACAGATTGCAACTTATAGCTTAAAAATAAAAATACCATCATTATTTGCCTACCCTTTGGGTATTCTTTTTCTGGCTATATTAATTAACCCTGTAATAAGAGCGTTTCTACCAAACCCTGTCATTTCAGAAGCAATTTTTCTTTGTATATGCCAGATTCTTTTAAAGTTTTTTGTGTTGATTGCTTTTGAGTGTCTATGTGGTGGCACTGGAGAAGAGTGGTAGGGTCAGACAGCAAGAGACAAATGTGTTGGGGAAGGATATACATGAGACCACAACTGTATTTGTAATTACAATAATTTTGACACTTGATGCTGAATGCATTTACATTTATCATATTATTTTTTTTTTACTTTGAACTGTTTCATATTCTCCATATGTATTTTTAAAACTGGAGGCTCATAAATTTGGGTCCTATTCCCAAAATCACACAGGATTCAAACACAAGGCTGGATGATACCAAAACCCTTAATGTTTTCATTCTGCCTCTGGTACCCATTAGTAATCTCCTCTTCCTCCATAAAGCTATACCAATTTTCATCATCAATCACTCTGGTCACTGTGAGGTAATGTTGTTTTTGCTCCTTGACCTCAATTGAGTCTTCATTGTTAGCCATCTAAGTTCCGACAGCACAACCAGCACAGCCCTGGGAAAACACCAGCAAGAGAATTAAAGGCAAAAGTTGCTGTATATGAAGATTTCCAAGCATCTGTCATACAGTCTGGTCTGGTCGCTTCCCATGACAAGTAGCACTACATATGTGTTGACAATTCTTGGTGAAAACACCGCTCATCAGGAAAAAGGCAGTTATTGGTATGAATTTCTTGGCTTTGATGATTGGGGAAAAAAGAACACATCATCTCTAAATCTTGCCACTCTATTGTGAGACTACAGTGACAGTTGTGCTTGAAAGGCAATAAGAGAAAGGACCTTATCTTAACATGACCTAGATACAAACATTGGCTTGAAAGCAAACTGAGTAAATAAAGGTCTATCCGGAGAGTGCCACACAAGTAAGGGACCGCTAACAATCTCACAAACTATCGCATTGCTTGGAGAAATGATGACAGCCGGCACATCTACTCTATGAGGCCATCAACCAAAACACATTACCCAGCCATCCTGCAAGTCTCAAGAAAAGTTCAAGCATCAAAAATGACAGAACAACTTCACGGAGTCAACGGAAGACAACAAACACCACATTGACACCACAGATACTTAGTTTGACACCCCAGTAAAACACAGTATAATTTAAAGTAGACTAATCTTGTGTGCCAGGTACTTGTTCTTTGGATAAATTCCTCTGACTTAATACTTTCTCTTTGGAATACAACAGTATTCAAGGTGGGTGTATTTGTTTCCTAGTGCTGTCACAAGTAGCCACAAAGTGGCCAACTTCAAACAACACAGATAAAGTCTCACCATCTAGGAGGATAAAAAACCCATGATCTCTGGGGTCATGCCTTCTCAGATGACAGTAAAGGAGAAACCTTCCTTGCCACTTCTTAGCCCCTGGCATTTTCTGGCAGTCCTTGGCATTCCTTGAGTTGTACATGCATCATTCCAGCCACACAGCCATCCGTTCCCTGTGTTTTTGCACCAGCTTCCATCTGCATCTGTCTGTCTTTGATCAATTTCTTTCTTTCTTTCTTTTTTTTTGAATGCTGACCATACTGGATGGGGGGCCCACCCTCATAGCTTCATTTTTTCTCATTTGCCTCTACAAAGACCCTATTTCCAAATAAGGTCACCTACTGAATGAGTGTCAAGACTTCAAGTCATTTCTGAGGGATAACCTATAACAGCGGTGGGAGGAGGGTGTGAAAAACAAAATGGAGGACTTTAGGATGAATAAAAATGGAGGAAAAGTCTCATTAACATGTGACTTTATAAATGAAAAGATCTAAAGAAATCCAAGCCAAGAGGGATAAGTGATAAGCTTTGGACTGGTTTCAGGGACTCAGTCTCTTATGGTGATGTGAATGTCCTGGCTGGCCCAGAACAAAAAAGCAGTCACCTGCGAAACCCCATTCCCTCAGCTTTAAAGTGAATGGTTTGGAATTATGATCTCCAAACAGCTTCCAAACTCTGACATGCCATGCATGTTATTTATTTATTCTTTAAATAAATTAAATATCAAATTCAATCAAATACAGGGTAGGTGGCAAATAGAGGACTAGGATTTGTGCCCTTTCCAGTTTTGAATACCACCAGCAAGCATTTAGCTGTGGTAATCCTGATAAGGAGAGAAAATGAAATGAGAGAAGAAAGGTGAAGCAGAGATAATGATCTCTGAAGATGACTTTGCATCAACCAGGCTAAAGGCCTGGAGTAGCGCAGGCAGAGAGTGACACAGAAGCAGGCCTGTGCCACAGAGGGAGAAAGACACAGCACCCCTAAGGAGTAGTGAGAAATAGGGTCAATTGCACTAAGTAGGTCAAGTACACTAGAAACACTGGACAGTCAGGGAGGCCTGATTAGGAAGAGTTCTTAAATCCTTGCTTTGAGATCCAATGATAACTCATATTTCTCCCCATTCTAGGGCCTATATTCCAGGGGAAAAATGGGCAAGGGAATAGTTCATTATTGTACAGCCACCCCGGCTCTGTTCTAAGCTCTTTAGACTTACTGTCTTATTTTTAATCCCTGTGTAATAGGTATTAAAACTATGGCTAACATTTATTGAGTGTTCTGAGCCTGGAACTTTCATATGTATAAGTTTTCCCTCTAAAAATACTTGAAAGTAAGAAATACCTTTAGCACAATGATCTCCCTCTTACAAAGAAGCGTAAGTTGAGAGAAATGAACTTAATTTACTCAGGTTCGCACAGCTACTCAATCGCACAAGTAGACTGTGCGACTTCTAGTCCTAGATTCCTTATGTGTTACTATGAATTCCTGATGTCAAGATTTAAAGGTGGAGTGGAGGAGGGAGGAAGAGGAACGGGAAAAGCTAGAGTGAGGGAAGTAGAAAGAAACCCACAGACTTGATTCTGTTAATAGAAGAAGAAATGAGAACAAGAAAGAAGGAAAGGAAATGTTACATACTTCAAAAAAAATTATTTAAATAATTTATTTATATATAAATTTCACATCCTTGTGATCTCCAGGTTTCACCCCTCCCCACCCTCCCTGACCGTTACACTTATGGAGGAAAATAAAACTTGGTCTTCTACAGAAGTGATTCACGGATCACTTTTGTCAATTCCATTCCAAGTGAGCATGATATGAGAACTAGAGGGATTTGGGAAGGAAGGAAAGAGCGCAAAAAGGACTAGCTATGAGAAGCAGTCAATTAACAGCAGATGTAACAAATGAGATTGTGTGTGTGTGTGTGTGTGTGTCTATGTGTGCGCTGAAAAAAAAATCAAGGTACAATCAGCAGCAGATGCTGGAGACACGCTCCCCCTTGAGGGGAAGGGAAGTTGGGGTACGACATGCAGTGATAAGGCAAAAGCAAAAACATCCCAAGGAGATTATTATTTTAAGCACTTATTAGCCCATGGAATGACCTTCCATCAGGGTGCATAATCACCATTTTGCATCCAATTACAAGTTGAAGATGAAGCATGATTGCTGGTGTCATGTTTGTATCTAATCAGAAGTTGGGAGACAATTATGGTAATGATGCGGGGTGCTGCTGGGGGGAGCTCACATCAGGAAGACAGGGCATACCTCGCTTAAGGACTCATTTGTAGTCTGCAGATGAGTAGAGGTGAAATGAGGCTCTCCGGCCACATCCCCGTAAAGGATCTCAGACTGCTGAGCAATGCGCTACATGCAGTGGCCAGGGATGCCATCCGAGTAGGGAGAGGGTGAGTCCTACTAACCATGGTTTCAAGGTCTGAATTTTGGAGCCCAGGATCTCAATCACCTGTGGTGCTTCTGATTCCTGATCCCCAACTGTAGGGTGAATGAGTTGTCAGGATTTTCCATACCCTTCAGCCATTGGCCCCTATGACTGGCACCTATGGTATTGTGCCCTCCCCAGGATTATACACACCTGATCTAATGGGTGTGCCTAGATGTGAGTGGGCATGCCTGGGTCTAGGAGGAGAGAATACACAGGCTACGTCATCCTGAGGTTGGGGAAAACTCAAGGGGGGAACTCGGGGCATCTAAAGGAGAGAATCGAGTGCCTATTTCCTTTGCTGGCTGTCACTGTTTCCTTCTCCCCTATTCACTGCTTAAAATCCTGTGAAGATAATGCCAAGGGATCCAACATCCTTCGTTAGCTGCTAGGACTGGTGATGAAGCCACCCAGATTGGGATGGTTGCAAAACGCCCATCTAGTCCTTTTGAACCTGTGGGGGCCCAAGTGAATCCATGTTTCAAGCTATCCCAGGTGCCAATTTTTCTAATGTGCCACCAAAAAAATGGGTGAAAGAAACGAGATGTTCCACACTTCAGCTAATACCAAGTATTGGTCCCAGGTCTTATCACTTGATATATATTTTTTAATGTATGTATCATTACTAAAAGTGACATGATAATTTTTAAAGGCAACAAAACATGGAAGTTCTTCCCAGTATTCTCTCAAGTTATGAGGAGATTAGTAAGAGCTGGTTATTGCATCCTTCTCGTTGTAATTTAGCTTCAAATCTTATGAAATCTCCACCTGCAAAGAAAATAGGCATGTCGCTAGCTCTTTCTTTACTTACCCCTCTATTCCAATGTTTTGCTTCCCTTTCCAAAACACCTTTTGGCAGGTCAAATCAAATAAAGAGAATCAGCTCGAAAAGTACACACACATCCAATTCATTGTGTTTGCTTTAAATGGTTATTTACTGCTATCATTCAACAACTAAAATTTACTTGGTGCCTGTGCACGGTGCTAACCCTTCTTCCAAGCACTCAAGTGAGCACTCTCAACCATCCTCAGAGTTAAGTCCCATGATTATCTCCATCTTAATAAGAGGACCCGAGTTTCAGAGGAGTCAAGTCAATGGGCCAAGGTCACACAGCTGGGCAGTGAGGGACGTTGGGATAAGGTCCTGTGTGCCTTGTTCTGCAGGAAAGAAGGAAAGCAGCAATGCAGATGCTGCAAAACAACAGAACCTCCAGGGCCCTTTTAGGTTTGACTTTGGGATACAGTGAGTGATCTTCAGCAGCTAGTCTCCCGAATTTTGCTTAGGCTCCCGTTATGATTCACCTGCGATGCTGAATTCTAGTGGCCTGGGGGCCACTAGGGAAGAAGGTCTGATCTTGTTTTTTAAAAAATAAATAACCCAAACTTGGCAGCATTTCGAAGAGTAACATGTGATACAGGTTAGGAAAAACAGAGCGTCTGAGCAGGCAGAGTGGTTTGGTGTTCACATCTTGAGCAGAAACCCTTGCTTTCACATTGAAATCTCCCACTTCTAGCCAATTTATAGCTTTCATCTTCATGCTCCCTACAGATGTACTCCTTATAGTAATATCCATGTCATCTAATGACAAGATGCGGTAACTAATGCGAGATGGTGTCTGACCCCTAATAGTCCCATGCTGAAACTCTATTAGATGCCACATTGACAGCTCCTTCTGACTCCAATCTACCAGCTTCTCACAGAGCCAGAGTACAAGGTCCCTCAAGAGCAAAGCAATTTATTTAAATAACACAATTAAGCAGATGGGAAAGTGTGTTGCATTCAGAGCACCAGCACGTTTCTGCAGAAAGCAAGGACCCAGTGTGGTCAGTCCTGACGCAGTGGTGGAGCTGGCCCATATCCCTCCCCTCCCACCTTCGGTCCTCCTGTTGGGTCATTTCCCAGTTCATTTCAGTGGAACAAGCTAAATTAGTTTCTGAAAGAGGTATTTGCAAGAGGACTGGAGCTTTTCTATGGGAAAAATGCCAATTTTGCTTCCTTCAATCAGCACCCAGAGGCCTCGCTGAGGCACCCCAGGAAAAACGGATAAAGCAGAACAAACACACACATGTCCAGATGGGAGCAACACATCAAAAGACATGAACCTCTCACCATTTAAAGCTGCTTCAACTCCTTTCCATTCGGAAAGATCAGCGGGATACTGTCTACCATGTATTGAGTAAGAGTTTCTGTGGCTCCCCCTTTGAGAAGGTGAACACGTCTACTGTTTCAAATGTCACGTTTGCATCTCCCCCTTTGTGGTGGCTGGAACTCCTTCCCTGTAAGACTGGAATCTCTGAGAACATGGAATTGCAGAGTCTATTCATCCAGACCTGGAACTGCCATCGATTCCTTTCAAGTGATTGCTGTTTAATTGGTTGTGTAACGAGGCTGCCTAGGTACAGAGCACAGCCTGCTCTAGGGAGAGAGCCATTTATACTGTCTTTGAAGGCCACCCGAGATGTTGCCAGCTTGCTGCAGGAAGGGCTGAGCTGACTGCAGTTGTCAGGTTGTCTCGGAGCAAAGCAGAAGAGAATCAATCAGGCCTTAATCTTTGGGAAGAAGACAGGCTTTGGTGTGTTCGGAGCGAGGTTCTCTGTGTTGACCTGTGCAAACGTCTGTTAAGTTACATTCTCCTTTTCACGTGGCTCTTTCTCTCACTCAGTACATTTCCTTTCATATCTCTGAATAAAAGAAAACAGTGCTTGTTCCATCAATTACGGTCTTAACCCTCCTCCGCCAGCATGTCTGTGTGCGAATTAGCCAGTCCTCCAGAATTCCCCCTCTCCCTCCTCCACAAGCCACTTCCTCTCTGCCTTCAAAGTCTCCGAAAGTCTTTCCTTCAGGGCCCTGGATCCTGGAGTAGCTAAGGTTTGCTCACCTTCGCTCAGCAAGTACACTCATCCCTTTATATCTTCAAAAGCTGGCTTCTAACCCCATCATCCCATCAAAAGTATTTTCTTGGGAGGTCTTGGATGCATCCTGATCAAATAAGGCAAGTGGCCTTTTTCTTCATGCCCATTCCCTTGACCTCTTGCCAACTGTTAAAAAAAAAAAAGCCAATATATTGGCCAATAATTTTCATCAGCATTTTCTTAGGAATTCAATCTCTATCATCATTGTTCTGCTTTGAAATCTTCGATGGCTCCCTGATACCTGCTAAATGAAGGGCAAAACTCTTTAGCCTGGTATTCCGGACCATGATGACCCCCCTTCTTGACTGCAATTTTTTAAATTAATTAATTAATTTTTACACTGTAAGCCCTAGGGTTCTCCCACGACCTTGTCACCTGTGCACCATCATCTTAATCTTTTGTGCCCATCCCACTCCCGATTTCCCCTTCCCCCTCTCTTGCTCTTTAATTCACCTCTTGGTATATACCTTTCACTCTAGCCAACCATCACTTTCTGTTCCCAGCCCACATTTTGATGTTTTTTTAAACTATTATAGCAATAATACTTAACAGGAGATCTCCCCTCTTAGCAAACTGTAAGTCTACAGTACATTATTAACTATAGGTGCAGTGTTGTAAAGCAGATGTCTAGAAATTATTCAACTTGCTTAACTGGAATTTAATGCCTGATAATCGGTAATCCCCACTCCCTCCTCCCCTAGCCCCTGGCAGCCACCACTCCACTGATTCTCTCAGTGTGACTATTCAAGGCACCTCATGTACATGAAATCATGCAGGACTTTTCTTTCTATCACTGGCTTGCTTCACTTAACATAATGTCCTCAAGGTTCATCCTTGTTTTCACAGGCAGAAATCATATGTCATATGGCAGAAACCTCTTCCTTTATAAGACTGAAGAGTCTCCATTTATGTCTATTCCACACTTTAATTATCCATTCATCCATTGATGGGCATTTAAGTTGTTTGCACTTCTTGGCTATTGTAAATGATGCTTCAGTGAACATGGAGTGCAGATGGCACTTTGAGATACTGATTTCTATTCTTTAGGATAAATACCCAGAAGTACGACTGAATTACGTGGTCTTTCCACTTTTAATTTTTTGAATAACCTTCATCTTGTTTTCCACAGTGGTTGCGCCATTTTACATGCTCTCATTGTCTGTAAGGTTTCCATTTTCCCCACATCCTCGCCTTCTGTTTTTTGATAATTGGTATCCTGACAGTGACCATTCTCACCTCTGAAGTTCCCTCAACCCATCCCTCCCTTTCTCATATTTTATCTGTCTAAACCTAATTTAATAAACATTTCCTGAGCACCCATTTTGTGTCAGAACCAAAGCAGATGTCACTTCTTTTCTGAAACTTTATCTGGTTCTACAGATATTGGGTTGCCACACAATTTGTTTACTTCTTTGCGTTTTCCTGTGAAACTTCAAATTCCACGAGGTTTTTCAATCGTTGTTTTAGCCCTTAATTAACTCGTAGGCTCCACACAGACAGACAATGAATGGTGTTGCATTCCTGTAGCGTTCAGTACTGGGCTTTCTTCTTTAGACCTTTGGTCACTTTCTGTCAAATAAATTCAGACTATGCAATTAATCATGATGCCAACTCACAATCCAATATTTTTCTTGAAATATTAATCCTACTGATTCCTTGCTCTCCCCAAGTTCAGCAAGATAAATCTGCCCCTTTTCACACCCCTTTTCACTAGTAAGACTATTAAGACTCTAGGAGCACCATATGCCAACAGGACTAAATGGAACACATGTGAACAATATCTAATAGGGCCCACAACTTTAAAAATATGAACTGATATCAAAGCTGCTGCTGAAATACCAGCAATGCCATGTGCTAAAACACTGAAGTCAAGGCATGCGCATGGCATCATGTAAGAGAGAAGAAAAGCACAGAAGGCTTCTGAAAATGTGATGTCTGGAATTTCCTTTACGATCTGAGTGCAGCACTAACATCACCCCACAAAGATATTGAGGCTGCAGAAAATCCTTAGACTTGAGTCCTTGTGTTTGGGGCAGCAGTAATCTACCTGAAAATAAAAAGCTGCCAGAAAGTGGATGCTTAGCAGGAGATGAAAAGGCTGAAACATCAGAAACACCTTTGTTTTGTGGAAATAACACTAATTTAGTGTGAAAAGGGGAGCAGGCTTTGGAGAAGAAAAAAATAGCTCTACTAAACCTTAGATAACAAATAGCTCCTTTTTCCTGGAGTTCAAAGGGAATGAAATGAGCAGCCAAGGTCCCCAAGGGCTAAGGATTATGCCTGGGGCTTGTGATTGCTATTATTTTAAGGTGATGACTGACCTTGTACTTGTAATTTCTGCAATAAGGATGCGTCTGGGAAACATCATGGAGTGGTAGAAAGATCACAGACTTTGGAGAAGATCCATCTCAGTTCAAATTCTAGCCCCATATTATTCACCGTACTTTCAACAAGCTGTTTCGTCCTCAAGACCTCCTTCAAACCTTGGCTTTCTCAACTATAAAATGGGCATTACCATACTTACTTTGCAAGGGGGATAGAAAGATAATGATTTTTAAAAAAACAACAGCATTAACTACGTAGCAGGCACTCCGAGGTTGCTTCACATACGTTATTATTCACATGTGTTACCACAGAATTGTCTGTACAAGGTTTTGTTACTTCCCCATTCCACAGGTGAGAAAAGTGAGGCTCTAAAAAATTTAGTGCCTTATCCAAGGTCGTACAGCTAGTGGATGACACAGTTAGGGCAGAAATCCAAATATAGATGTACTCTTATTCACTAAAATGGTCAACCTTGCTTTAGAACATCTTCTACTTTGAAGTTTTTTCTTCAACTTTAGAACTTTGCCCTCAGAGCTGTGAGTGGAAGTAGTTGTCACGCCATTCCTTCTGTTGCTCCCAGACCAATCTTCCCCTGCCATATCCCAAAAACATTGTACTGTCCTGTTGTTAACTGTCTTGTTCCAGCAAGGGTTTTGGTTATTAGACCCTGAACTTTGCTTTTTCAAGGTCATTGACTACATCTTATCCCAGTAACTCAACAGAAGCCGTAATAACAGAAATAATAGCACACATTTATTGACAACTTGTTATATGTCAGGCACTGCACTTCATACACATAACCTTGCTAAATCTTGACAACAACCCTGAGGGATAGGTACTATTATTACATTAGCTATGGTATATTAAATCTGTGACACAAAGTAAGATCGATAATTGCTAGTTCTTACTATGAATATTATTTCTCAATAGGTCTGCAAAATACAAAGCTCCCATAGAAAGAAGCTCTTTGTTCATATTAAGAGCAATTATCCCAAAAGGAGTAAAAACAACTTGAAAAAAGTTAACTAAGTTGGATTTTTATGGTCAAGTAATATAAGAAATCTTACTCCCTAGTTTTGACAACAGAAGATAAAAGTAGCCGCCATATAAAAATGAAGAAAGACAACTTAGCTTCCAGTTTATGTCTCAATAAGGGAGAAAGGAACCATGTGGAAGAAAAGACAGAAAGGGGTGTTTTCAAAGAGGGCTCTTAGGTGTGTTCTGAGAGTCCTTGGATGAGATGGAGATGTGAGGCATTAGAGCAAAGAGCAGAAGCGAGTCTCAGGCTTTCAGAGTTCTGTATCTGAACAATTCACTGACTACAGATCCTTCTCTTTACCTAAATGTCAAGGAGTTCTGAAACTCACGACTGCTGCCGCTACCCAGGAAAAAGGAGAACACAAATTGAAGATACAGAGAGAAAAAGAGAAACAGAGAAGAAAAATATAAATAAATATAACAAACTGCATACCTTGCTTGACCATATTACCAGTCAGTTTTCAAATTCCTTCATCCCCACAGCCCTGGCATCTTTGCCACCTCCAGTGAGCATTCAGCAAGGCTGACATACCCAAGTCCAACAACCACTATTCATTAATGTCTCAAATTTAATCACACTTAGCCCAAAGGTGGGGAGGGGAGGGGCGGGAGGTTGGAGTGACGACCCCATTGCTTCTTCCATTGCTACCAACTACCCAACTCCTCCCCAAAACTAGGTCTCCATGCAAGGCAACTCTCCCTCTCAAAGTCCATTTCGGGGTACTGGGACTTCACTTTAGTACCCAAAGTTTTCTTGAGTTTACAGAACCCTCACATTGGACTGATCTGGAAGAAACCAACTATGTGTGTTGGAGTCAGTATAAGAATGGTAAGAACTCAGAAAAATTGCTCCAAATTGTGTTAAGTCAAGCACAAAGTCATATCCAAATGATAGGTCAGGATTTCTCATCTCTGTACTACGGTATAAGAATAGCTTCTTGGTGGGAACGATCAGGGAGGGAAGGCGGTGAGTGAACCCCAGGGATTACAAAGATGTGAAATTTATATATAAATTATCTTTTAAAAATGGAAAAAAAAATTTTTTTGTGATTTATTTTATTTTATTTTATTTTTTTAATTCATTTTATTGATTTGTCACAATTGTGCATTAATTTTTAATTTAAAAAAAGAAATCATTAAACTAAAAAAAGAGAATAGTTTCTCCTTCTTGTTCTGGATTCTTTATGACAGTGAGAATATAATTATTTTTCCATGGAGAGAAGAACTAAAAAAGAGACTTCTCCAAAGAGGAACTACAAATGGCAAATAGGCATTTGAAAAATGCTCAACATCACTAATAATCAGGGAAATGCAAATCAAAACCACACTGAGGTACCATCTTACACCAGTAAGAACGGCCCATATCAGAAAAACAGGCAAGTGCTAGCATGGGTGTGAAGAAAAAGAAACACTCTTACACTGCTGGTGGGAATGTAAACTGGTCCTGCCACTAGAAGGGTTGTGTGAAGGACCCTCAAGCTACTGAAAATGGAACTACCATTCAATCCAGCGATCCCACTACTGGGAATCTACTTAAAGGACATAAAAACACAAATTCAAAAAGACATCTGTACCCGGATGTTTATCACAGCACTATTTACAATAGCCAAGCTATGGGTTCAAATGCCCCCAAATTGATGAATGGCTGAAAAGATGTGGTATATTTACAAAATAAAATATTATTCTCAATCAATGAAGACAAATTTATGTCATTCATGGCAACATGGATGGAGCTAGAAAGAATCATGTTTGCGGAAATAAGTCAGGTTAAAAAACAGGGAAATACAGGATGGTCTCACTTATATCGGGAAAACAAACAAACAGACAAGAAAAATTTGAAACTGCCAACAGAACTGAGCATAGAGCAAGAGAGGGGGAGGAGGGTAAAATCAGGGGAGGGATGAACACAAGAGATTAAGATGACTCATTGGTGATAAGGTGATGGAGAACCTCGGAGTAGACAATGATGCAATGTATGTGTGTGTGCAATAAAAAAAAAGAAAATAGAATTATTTTTTCATGGGAAATCTCTATTTGCAATTCAAGGTTTTGGTGCACTAACCTACTTTACTTCTCTGAGAAAGCCTAGTACTATAATGTAAGACTTCCAGGGACTCTATGCACAAGAAAGCAAATATTCTAACTGCTCATTGATGGAGAATGGAAAAAACTGAATACGTATGATCTCCATGTGAACAAAAAAATTAATAATCCAAACAGCAGATCAGATCAAGGTCACAAATTGCTACATGGAAAGTTATGGCCTTGAAAAAGGTGATGGTGGGTAAAAGGCTCTTTCCTCTAAGTCTGGTGGCAGCTACCACGTAAACCAAGATGGGCGCCTGGAAGAGTAGCCAGACTTCTGGAGGAAGAAGCGATCCAATGGGATGCCCCTTCTTCCCAGGCTGTGCTGTTGGCAGTACCGCCAGCCCTCAGTGCTCGACAGGTTCTCGCCAACATACCCCACAAAGTCACATTCGCAGCAGACTAGAATTCAAGGCCAAGCAATGTTATGCTATTTATGGATTTCGTGTGTTTGTGGGGGCCTTCGGTCTGTTGCTGAGGCAATGAGCTGGGCACCACTGTGAGGCTTCACTGGGTTGGTGAAGAGGCTACATACAAATTCTTCGAGGTGATCCTCATTGATCCATCTCATAAAGCTATCAGAAGAAACCCTGACATCATATCGCCAAAGCTGTCCAAATGGACAGAGATGCAAAGGCTAATAGCCACAGGTCACAAGAGCCATGGTCTTGGAAAGGGCCACTAGTTCCATGACACTATTGGTAGGTCTCCCCATGCAGCTTGGAGAAGGCCCGATTCTCTGCAGTTCCATGGCAACTACTAATAATTAGCCATGTCAGCAAAATTCTTATAAACAATTTGAGCCAGTCAAGTCTGCTGAAAATTGTTCTTTGATTTGTCTGTTAAAACTAGCTGTCTGCAGACTGTTTCATGACTGCTTTGTCAAATGATGAAAGTTAAATTCAGTCATGTTGGAAGATTCTCAATGTATAGGGAGTTATATCCCAGTGTTTGAAATGCCATTTGTGCAATAAATATGAAATAAATTTTTGTAAGAGTACAGAAACCTACCCAGTAGATTGCTGGAGCAGAGGATGAAACCTACAACTTACTGGGGTGATCAGCATCACTTTATTGGTCTGTTCACAAGGACCTGATTTCTGCAGTTTGGTGAGAGCAAAATTTTAATTTGTTTAGAAATGTGAAGTATATTCTCACAGCTACCTGGGATCATAAGCAGAAAAAAATGAAAAAACTAGGGCCCACATTTTTGGATTTGGTATAATGCCATTTAAATAAATGCTGCCTCTGAGAAAAGTTTAAAAGTCACCCTTTTTAGATTTGAGTAAGTCTGATACAAGAGGGTTCCCTTAAATGAAACACTATGGTTAACCTCCACAGTACCATGGAAGCCACATAAAAGGTGAAGACTCCTGGTTCAATCCCACGCCTGCAACGGAGATGTAGAATTCTGAATTTTGTGCAAAGCAGTCAGTAGTGGTATTTACACTGGTGTATGTTGAAACTGATGGAAAATGAAAATAGTGAAATTTAAGAAGCCTTAAAATCTTAAGGACTGCAAACTAGTAAACAATGATAGGGTTAAGAAACTCGTGGCCGTCACATATCTTGAAAATGAAAGTCCACTTTGATCAAAAATTTAAATAATTTATCTGTTGTGCTAATTTGTGATTATGAGTGCAGAAAAAATGGCTTTATTTATAAGCTTATGGTTGTACAAGTCACTCTGTAGGGCCCAAACTGGAAAAGAAGGGCTACAATAAAGAACAGCCACGGAGGAGGTAGTAACCCGAGTAACCATGGACATTCACCAGCGCATCCATGGAGAGGGTTTCCCTCCGGCATAAAGGAGCCAGAAATCTGCAATGAAGGAAACGGGCACTCCAGATCCCTTATTGACTCCAGGCTCAGAAAAGCTGCCTGGGCCTAAGGAATAAAGAGTCTCCATACATATCATTGCAGTTGTCTAGAAAACGTAATAAGGATGAAGAATGGCCCAAACAGTTGTATACCTTGGTGACCTATGCACCTGTCCCTACTTTAAAAAATCTACAGTGTGAATGAGGACTAACCACTATCAAAATAAGATGCAACATTTAAACTGAAAGTATATGGTAGCTCGCAACAGTCAGTCTCACAAGTCATCTTGGGTCAACTCATATTCTCCACTCCCCTAAGGCTGCTGAGAAGTCGGCTATCACGTGGCAGTCAGTACCAGCTCGTGGTTTCCAACCTAACCTTGTTGTCTGTAATTTTTTTTTTCTTGTTGCTTGTCAAGTTACCATCCAAAGTCCTTAGTAGTCCACGGGCTTGCCAGACCATCAGCTGTGCCCACTTTAACATTATGTATAAAACCATGTTCTATTGAACTGATTCGTTTGTATGATGTCTCCACTTAAACTAGGCTTCTATTTCCAGGGTGAGTTTGAATAGTAGGTACAAGGTACAAGGCACAAAGATAAAATTGCTGCAATCCTTACCAATTCTAGGTTTGCTGACTTAGGAAGGCTTAATTTCAAAATCTACTTGCTGTTGTCCTTGAACTAATTTTTCTATTTTCTTGGGGGCGGGGGGTGAGGTTAAAAGATTTAGTGAAATAATTTCCAGGAACCAAGTAGTAGGCTGATAAAACCTCCTGAGACCTAAATCCCTTTTCACTAAAAAAAAAAAATCTTAAACCATATATTTGGGTTGTACATAGAGGTTGTTCCATTAACGAAATGAATATAACTGTGTATTAGATTAAAACAAAAGAGCCTGCATATGTTATGCCTGCAAAATATTCATGATAAAAGATAAACCTGTTTTTTAAGTGAAATTCTTTTCAGTTAGAGTGTCTCCTAGATAAGTAATATTATGGACGGGATGGAATATTACATCCGTCACACAGGCAGGTCTCTTAAATTAAAAAAGGTTAATTATTTCGTGTTTGGCTACAAGGACTTCACTGAGGTTTCTCATGAAATCTGATTAGAAGGCAAATATTTGATTGTTGGCATGATAGGGATCACCAATGTGTGTTCTGCAGCTGGGTGGAGATGCCTTAAACTCAAAGGACTTTGCACATGGTGTTTGGTAGTGAAGACTGGTGAACTGGCATTAGCTGGCATTAATCAGACAGACATAAATATTATTTTTTGTATCTAAGGAATACTTTAATGAAAATCTTAGTTTTCCAACTTTATTCATAATATAAATTGTCTTATTTAGATTGTATCAGCTTTTTTTCTTTTTGCAACAAACTAATTAGACAATTGAGTTAAAAGCCCTCTAAGGCTCTAAATATTGCTTCTATTTCCAAAATTATAGGAGTGTGGGCCACTGATCCAGAGGATGTGGTTCCCATGATCCATCAACTTGCAAACAATGTTGGCATGTTCTTCATTTTCCTACCACCTCGCCAGCTGCTCAGTTGGCTATTACACTCAACTTTGGCCTTATATCTACAAACATACAAGAAAGGGTCTTCCTTCTTGGGCTTCATTAATAGCCTTCAGCATCTGTTCACATCCCAAACATCAAGTACTAAATCCAGAGAGGGCCTGGCATATGACTTGTGGAAAATGAAAAACACAGGAATGAGCCCTCAACAATTGAACTTAAAACTTCCAGTCACTGCAGGTCTAATACAAAAAAAAAAAAAAAAAAAAAACCTTAAAGACTCCTTTTATTTATTTGAATGTGTATTTCTCATGTACACATACACTTGACAGTAATGCATAGAAAAAGATGTGCAATTATTCATATCAATCACACATCAATATGGTAATGGTTATCCATGAGGACTGGAGTTGGAAGGGAGAATACAAAGAACTTTCACTTGCTGTACTATAAAGATCTTCCTATACTGTTTGAGAGTTTTTGGTAACAATTATATGGTTCTTTTATTATGAAAACCAAGAATTAAAATAGATCTAGATATAGCAGCACAGAGAAGTTAGTGGGGGCTCACATCAAAGTATTTAAAATTATTACCTCTGGATCATAGAGTTAGAGAGGACTTTCACCTCTTTATGCAATATGTATATTTTAAATGGTTGGATTATGGGAATGTTTTCTTTTTTAATATAACCCTATGGCACTTTTAAACTTTTAAATTATATTTTAAAACCATAGTTACAGAAAAGTGTACTTTTAGTGGAAATATAGACTTTATGGTCCAGTCCCCCTGGAAAACATCATGGAAGTTTCTGAAAATATTAAAAATAGATCTACTATATGATCTGGTAATTCCACTCCTACCAGAAGGTTATTTACCAGAAGATGCAAAAGCACTTATTCTGTAAGATATGTGCACTCTTATGTTCACTGCAGCATTATATAGTCAAGTTATGGGAAAAACTTAGATGCCCAAGGACGGACTAGTGTCTTACAAAGATGTGGTATATATGCATAATAGCATAATATGCATAGAACATTCCTAAGTCATTTTTTAAAATTGAACTCTTGCCATTTGAAATAAGAAAGATGGAACTGGAAAGGATTAAGCTAAACAAATAAGTCATGACAAAGGCAAATAATGCATGGTTTAATTCATATGTGGATTATTGACAAAACAAAGGAATAAACAAAAACTAAACCAAAACAATCCCTAGAAATATGATTGTAACTGAATATAGCAGTGATAGTGGGGATGAGGGTCCAAGTGTGGAGGGGACCCAAAGGCCTGTGGTGGAGGATTAAGGGTACTTTTAGTGGTGGGTGTAACATGGAAACATATATCTGAAGAGATGTGATGCTGTATCTGTGAATCATATACAAAGCTGTAAACAGTTACTACCTCGATAAAAATTGGTAAAATAAATTTAAATGAGCCAGATAAATATCAAAAGTAGTTATTTTGAAATAGACTGCAGAAAAAACTGGCCTGGCATTTGAGTGCACACATTTTCCTTTAGGACAAGTTGGGTTTAAAAATTTCTTAATAAAATTCAAAACTAACATTTGCAGAAACCTAGGATTTCATTAAAAACAGATAGGAAACGCTGTTTGTTTTAGGCCTCTCTCTTCATTGACCTTTCTCTATGTCTCAGTGACGTACTCATCATAACAACAGTAAATGGGCACCATCTTAGGCCTGGCAATGGGTTTGCTTCAGAACCAAACTTCCCCCAGCAAGTACTGCCATTCAGAACATTGCCTCGAATAAACCTAGCTCCTGCTCCCACACACCCCAATATCAGACCTGATTTGACTTTAAAATGAGGGGGAAAAATCCCTTGCCTTTTCCTCTAAAACCATCATATTTACAAAAGAGTAGTTGTGAGAATTTCACCTCTGTGGCAGTATAAGAAAAACGCAGGAAGAACTTCCCAAACTGCCACTACCTAAAATAGAGAGGTAAAATTAGACTTAAAGAGAAAACCCAGTATTTTGACAGCTATGATGGAGATAACAACAGATTCCATATCTTCTCACTCTAAAAGTATAGCATAAAGGATCGGGATGGTGGGTCACAGGTGATTCACAGGTGGTTGACAGGTGGTGGGACAGCTTTGGGTTAGACAATGGTGTAAAACACGTATGTATGTAATCAATATATTTTTTAATTAAAAAATAAATAAAAGTAAAGTAAGCAAACATAACAGAAATGAAAATGGCATCAGGACGCTGTGCTGTTTTCTTAATGGATATAGAAATAACTATCATTAAAATTAATTTTAGAGAATAAAATCAAACGGAAGTTTACTTGACTCCTTTCACTGTCAGAACTTTATACGTTACTTGATGAGAGTCCGCCCTCTAGCGACTCCATCAATGACTTGCAAGTGAATAGGCTCCAGTCAGAACACAGGAACTTGAGTTATTTCAATTTTTTCTTTAAAGGTGGGGGCAAAAGGAAAAGGACTTGCCTGATTTTAAGTTTAAAAATAATCACTATCCTTTTAAAAGCTGATGCCCTCGAATTCACTTTAATTTGCTAATTCTCTATGTTTAATATAAAGGAAATATACCCAGTGTTAATGTCTTCGGTTGATGATTTCATAAATTATTTTTGTTCTTGCCTATAATAAACATGCATCACCTTTTATTTTGAAATGCCATAATCTAAAAAACTAGAGATAATGCCATAGTTAGTACCTGTGACTAGACTACCCAGGTCTCTAGAATTGAAACAATTGCTTCAGTGATTTTAATTATTCTCTATTTTGAAACCTACAGAAAAGTTACGGGAATAACTCGGTGAGTTTTTTTCCAACTGCCAAATTGATATCCCAATGCTTTTGTATTCAATATGAACAACAATAGTTCCCTACATAATCAGAACATAACCATGATACTTTTCAGACTGCATTTACGTGCTGCCAATTGTCTCAATAATGCCCCGTGGTGACTGATAATCCACACCTGGCTATCCACACAGATAGTCATCCTCATCACTATATTGTTCTCCAAGTCTCCAACATGGATGTCTTTCTCAGCCTGTGAAGCGCTGACAACCCATACCAGATCCCTCCCCTACCATTCAAACTCAGAATCTCACCACACCACTCTCATAAATGGTCTCCTCATTCTGCTTGGGCTCAGGACTCCTCACCAGACTTCCCCTACAGATGCCATGCTCACGCTGTGTGCCTCTCACGTGTATGGAAACCTTCCTCACCCTGCTCGAATTTTGATTCCCCATACCAGGTTGCCCCACACACACAAAGAAACTGTGGACCCTATTTAGGCTGTGAAGGGGTGAATTGTCCTCACCCACCCAAAAAATGTGTCAAAGTTCCAATTCATAGGACCTCAGAATGCTAAAATGAAGCCCTATTGAGGTAGAGTAGGTCCCTAATCCAATGAAACTGGTGTCATTATAAAGTGATGGCCGTGTGAACCAGCATATCATTATCACATGACAAAGGAAAGAGATTGGAGTGTTGCTTGGTTGTTTTATCTGAAGTATGTAATTTATATTTTATTGATTATATATATATACTTACATCATTAATTACCCCAAAGGTCTCCCACCACATCACTCATGAACCACTGTTATCCTTTATGTTCATCCCTCCCCTGATTTTGCCCTCCCTCCCCCTCCCTTCCTGTGTACTTTAGCTCTGTTACCAGTTTGTAAATTTTAATTTTTTCTTGTCCTTTATTTGACTTCTCTATATCCCACATACAAGTGAGACCATCTGGTACTTACCATTTTCTTTCAGCTAACACAATTCCTTCCAGCTTCATCCATGTTGCCACAATTGAGTTTGTCTTTTTTGATCACTGAATAGTATTCTATTGTGTAGATGTAGCACAACTTTTTGATACATTCATCTGTCTTAGGGCATTTGGGTTGTCTCCATTCCCAGATATTCTAAAGGGACAGAAGTCGGTAAGGGTTAAGGACAGAAAAATTTGAGGCTCATGATAGATAGAAACCTAGCTTTCCTTGAAGAGAATTTTGCTTGAAATATGAATCCTAAAGATGCTTTAAGTGAGATCCCAGGCAGAAATGAGAAACAAGCCCTTGACAATGGAAGAAAGCTGATCCTTATTATAAAGTGTCAGAGGGCTTGACTTCTATAGACAAGAGGAAAGTAGAATGTGTGAAGGATGAACTTATTTAGCTAAGGAAATTTCCAAGCAAAATATGGAAAGCATGGCTTCTCCTTACTACTTATAATAGATGAGAGAGGAAAGAGATAAATTAAGGAATGATTTTTTTAGACAAAAAGAAAACAACTTGAATATCTGGGATATTCTCAGCTTAACCATATTGAAAGAAATGAGGAAATGTGCTTTGGAAAGAACAAAGGACAATCTTTGATAAAGAGGATATGAGTGTAACTTAAGGATTCAACCAACCATCTCAGCATAAACTAGGACTAGAGATGCAGCTTTCTAGTAAAGATCTGTGGAAAACCCTCTTTGCTCATGACTTGGCCTTCTGTAAATTGCAAGGGAGGCTGAAATATTTGAGCATTTTGTACCTCAGAAACATTACCAGCCTGGACTGGAAGTAAAAGAGAAAGGTAAATGAAGGAAGAACGACTACTAGAGCTACTCAGACACCTGACACCTGATCTTCTGGATGACAGAAGACTTAGTCACCACTTCTTCCTAGAGGACAGAGCCACTGCTCTGGAATGAGGGTGTAGGACCAACATTCAAAATGGTGGTGATAGAGCTGTTATTCAGCGTGAGTGTGGGGTCGCCTCCAGGGTTCCACAGGACGGGTCTTCTGCCAATGTTCTAGAGGCAGCGTCGCTGCCCAGGGCTGAGTGCGTGAGGACACTTTCCCGATTTCAGAAGATGGGGTTGCTGACTTGTTTTCTAGGTTTCGTAAATCTGCATTTGGAGACACTGAACACCAGACCCCCAAGCCTCACCATAGAGGACTTAATGATATTTAGTTGAAAGTTTGCTAAGGTTTTTTGATAGTGTAAGGGGGGGGGTGTATTTTTTATTGATTATATTTTTCTTACATTGTTGTGAATGTTTTTTAAACATGGAAAGGACTTGAAATTGGGGTGGCAGGCAAAGGGCCAACAGTTATTGGCTGAATTATATCCCCCAAAAAGGATCTGTTGAAGTTCTCAACCCCACAGTGCATCACCGTGTAACCTTATTTGGAAATACGGTCGCTACAGATGTAATTTATTAGTTAAAATAATGTCATACCAGAGGAAACTAGACTCCATATGATTGATGGCTTTGTAAGAACTGACCATGGCTGAGTCACACCAGGAAGCTTCCATGTGCCAACAAAAGCAAAGATTGGTGCTATGCAGCTACCAGCCAAGGAACAGCAAAGATGGCCTTCAAACCACCAGAAGCTAGGGAGAGTCAAGGAAGGACTCCTCTACAGATTTCAGGAGGAGGATGGCCCCCACCCATTGACAGCAGAATTTTAGCTCCCAAGACTGTAAAATAATAATCTTCTGTTGTTTTCAGCTACAGGTTTTGTGGGGCTTTGTTATCGAAGGCCCAGAAGTCTAAAGCTGGCTCTGACACACAACGGTGCCCTGCACATCGCAGATGTCCTCGGCCCACGCAAGTGCTGAAGCCCACCCGCCACCACACTTCTGTGTAAACACCCTTATTGACCTAGAAGGGGGGGTCCCGAAAAAAAAAAAAAACAAAAAACACCCTTATTGACCTGCTTGGGCTCTCATAGGCCACATTAGAAAGTCCATAAATGTGGGTGCTTTCCTTTCTCTCCCTAGGTTCTGATTCTTACGCCAAACTAATCCCATGGGGGAACAATCCTTTCTGCTCTCCTTAAACTGATTCCACTCCGGGCTGCCTTCATGCAAGGTTTTCCCCTTATTCCAATTAAGCACCTCCTCCCAGAATGCAATGGTTCTTCCTCTCTCCCACCTAATGACACCCAGAAGAAATGGGGAGCAAAGGGAAAGGAACAGGAAACAGAAAAAGAAGAGACAGACTTGGTTTTAAGAAGCAAAACTGAGGGGTGGGGTGGGGAATCAGGGGTATAATACAACCATACAAATGTGACCAATATTGTATGATGATTACAAACTTAAAATGTTAATTTCAAAAATAAGAAGTAAAACTGAAAGTTGAAGTTTCTTTTATATTCAATTGTGATCTCATTCACTTTTATTTCTGCCCAGGGATACTATTATCCTAAATTCTTCCTTCTTTTCATGTTACACTTTATGCTATTACTACATACCCATATGATTACCCATAAACATGATTCCAATTTTAAATAAATTATATGATTCTGCAGCTTACTAGGTTTTTCTCAATACCGTGTTTTTAAGTACATGTTGCTAATGTATGCAGTGCCAACTAATATTTACAATACAGTATAGGCATCCATATAGCATAAATTTTATTTATTCAATTTCCCATTGATAGGCATTTAATAAGTTCCACTGGCTTCTGTCGTTTCAGATGAGAAATATTCTATTATTCACATTGGTGATTCCCAGTAAGTAACGTGTCATTTATCTCTGACTGCTTTCAAGAATTTTTTTGTCTATAGTTTTCAGAAGTTTAATTATTTTTAGTCTTTTCTCTCTCTATGGTTCAGATTGGGCAAATTCTATCAATGCATCTTCCGGTTCACAGAATCTATCATTTGTCATCTCCATTCTGCTATTGAGCACATCCAACCAGTGCTTTTTCTCACTTCTGTTGTATTTTTCAGTTTGGCAATTTCCATTTTCTTCTTTACACTTGTTATTTTTTTTTGCTGATATTTTGCTGTTTCTTGTTTCAATATACTTTGCAATTGCTTGATGAAGCATTTTTGGATAAATATGTCTTCAAAACATTTGAGTGTTGTCAGATAACTCCAACATCTGAGTCACTTCAGTGCTGGTGTCATTTTCAATTTGTGATTTTCTTGGCTATTGGTATGATGAGGAATTTTTTATTTGAACCCAAACGTTTTAGGCATTACATTTTAAAGATCTGAACTTTATGTCTTCTGTTTTAGTCGGACTCTGCTGATACTGCTATAGCAAGGAAATGAGGGACGGGACACTGCGTCATTAATTCCAGGTTGGGGAGGGGATGCTGACTAGCCACTCGGCCTCTTCTGACATCAACCTAGCAAACAGGGGGGCAGATGTCTTATTACTGCGAAATCACATTGGAAGCTCAGGCTTCTTATAGGGCTCCCACTGCCACTGAGGAATAAAGTGTCGGGCCAGGAGAAAGAGGGAGATAAGACTGTTACTGTCCAGTTTTGCCTGTGGTGGTTTGCGGTGTTATTGGCGAAAAGTTTTCTGTCTTGTGAGGCTGCCTCTCTCCTGGTCCTCTGATGAACAGAGTAGGTTTTCCATGGGACGCTTTTTATTTGCACCCGCTGATATTTTGGGGTTACCAGTTTCTCCGGTATTCAGTCTGGGACATATGAATCAAAAAGGAAATCTAAAGAAGTTACCTCAGGTGTCAAGGTCCCTAGTCTTTTTCTATTTCAGAGGAGATCTTGTAGTCTTCTTGTCTTTGCTCTGTTTATAACGTGTAAGGTTTAGCTATATGTAATGGGAGGAATAGGGAAAAGTTTATCTACTCTACACTTTCATTAGTGGAAATTCTCATCTTTCTGTTATTTATTCCTTGTTTATTTCCCTTAGGAGCTGTTAAGTTCCCAGTGTTGCTGTTAAAACGTTCCCAAAACTAAGTGCCTTAAAACAACATATATATATATATAATTCAGCAATGTTCATTATGATATATATAGTATCATAAAGAACACTGCTGAATTATACACTTAAAATGGTTAAGATGGTGTATTTTATGTTATGTGCTTTTTAGCACAATAAAAATGTGCATTAAAAAAACAACATGGAGACAAAACATTACAGTTGTAAAGTGAGGTACCCCTCCCCCTAGTTCCAACCAAAGGGCATAAGACAAGGGTGAGGATGTGATTGGTCCTGTCCTTTAAAGAATCTGCCCAAGGAAGATGCCGGAAAAAGAAAGAGAGGGGGGAGGGAAGGAGGGAGGGAGGGAAGGAGGGAGGGAGGGAAGG